>CALNXK010000093.1:1067500-1152500 GCA_942486035.1 Porites lobata
GTCCGAGGTCTGTATGATAAAGAAAAGGACCTCATAGTACTGTTTACCTGAGACGTGTTGAGAAAAAGTATGTTTAAAAGGCTGGTTTACAGGCCACCAGATCCGTCGCCAAGATTTACTTGTAAACTAAACTTGTCGAACACAAAAAATCCGGCCTGATTTTTTATTTTGGCCTCCCTTTTAGACAGATGAATGCAACGTGTCAATTGGCTTCCACCAAGGACTATCGTGGCTCGTGTGTTTCTTAAAACTATATTTCGGGGTTGTCCAATTATCCATAGTCTCTCTAACGGAGCATTGTTGAAGAGACTGGTGAATGCCACATTATGATGCAACAGCTAATGCAAATACAATACACGAATAGGTCTATTTGTTTTCCAGGCCTAATCTACTGCATGTGATCGAACATGATTGCTATTTTTGGGTGTACAAATAAGACTATTAACTCGATGTAAAATTTGTTTCACTCTTGGACTGTCAAATTATTTTTCTCTAAAATCACTTAGCCTTAATTTGCCTCAAAAGTCACATGAATGTGCCCTATCTGTGGATTACAAGTTTGTTGTTTGATTTAAATTATGAATTTATTAACGGGAGCTTCGCTTTTAGCCCTGGCTAAATCTATATATTATTCATTTTAATAAGATAGATTAGTTAAAGTTTAGATCTATAATTTGGTTTTTTGTAACGTAAATACGCAATTCAGTTTTCGAACTACTATGTATTTACGAATTAATAAACTTCAAACTTCAAACTAATTACTTAGTTACTTACCTTGGCACTATACGCAGATAAAATGTTGGTTAATCATACCTCTGAAGCGAATGACAGTCGTTTCTTTTCTCCACCTGATATTCCGCGTAATCGTCCAGGTATTCCAATGAATGTATCAGCACACTTAGTTAGGCCGAGCTTCAATCAATCAATCAATCAATCAATCAATCAATCAATCAATCAATCAATCAATCAATCAATCAATCAATCGATCGATCGATCACTCACTCACTCACTCACTCACTCAATCAATCAATGGATCACTCACTCACTCAATCAATCAATCATTCAACCAATCAATAAATCGATAGATCGATCAATCAATCAATCAATCAATCACTCAGTCAGATAGTCAATCAATCAATCAATCAGTCGTCGGTCAGTCAGTCAATCAAACAAACAAACAATCAATCAATCAATCAAACAATAAACCAATAGATCGATCAATCAATCAATCAATCAAACACAGCATGCATAGGATAAGTCTGAATAAAAGAACTTGTCTGAAATATCTCGTTGTCTCTGTTTTTCTTTTCGATCTCCTGCCTTCAAGAGGAAGCAGTTCACTGCAATAAGACAGGTCTCTCTTTGAACACGATCACAGAGGAAAGTACTGTTTTTGAAGTTTTAGATTCCGTGAATCCTTTGAATGAAATATGATATCACTATCGAATAAAATAAAGTTTTGTCAAATTTGTGCCAACAATTAATAAATATCAACCTGTGCCACCCTTTATTTACATGGGTAAATAAATGTGATTTAAGAAAAAACAACTTTTTTTCGCATTCCATTCGAAATGTTATCCCCAAACGAATGACCAGCAAATTAGCCTTGAATGCGCCATAACATAGTTTACTAAAAGTTCGCCATGGCCGGCCCAGGATACCACGAAATAAGTGTCCATTGCCAAGAAGGAAAACTTAAAAAAAAGGTCGAATGTCATTAAAATGGACATTTATTTATTTTTCAGGCTTCCTTTATATGAGCTTGTTTGCTGATTAGGAAGTGAGGAAATTAATAGATGACCCAATACGTTAGGACTGACAGGTGTTTGCATGCCTTTGGCAGCTGTTTCAAATTTCAAGGCAGTTTTCTTTTTTTTTACAAAGGTTCATACCTGTAGTATAACTTCCTCGACGCGTTCTTTCCGCTGGTGACCTGGGACGTGTTTGTCCATGCGCAGAAAAGCCTAGGAACAAAAATTTATGTGAGAAGGAGAAAAATAGGCCATTTTCGAGTTCCTCCGGGCCTCTGTATCAAAACGAGGTCAAGTGCTCAGTCTTTGATATGGAAATGAGTTAATTTCATTCTCATGCAAATAAAACTCATTTTCACAAGAAAGGTTGTGCACTTGGCTTCATTTTGAAAGAGAGGGTTTTTGGAACTTGGAAATGGCCTATTCGGTTATCATAAATTTTACTACATTCTGTTTTCTACGATCAGGTTTAAGGCTCTGGGAAAATTCTCTTTTTTACTAAAGTATACCGAACCATGTTAACCTGTGGTAGTCTCTAATAGTTTATACAAATTAGTTATTACAGAACTCCCTTTACCCGTGGAAACCAGTAACGTTTCTTTTTCTTTGCAAAAAATATAGCATGCCAAATCCCTTCTTGCTTCCCGACCGGTAGAGACTAGTCAAATTGAGAAAACTTTCGTGATTCGAACCCATGACCCCTTCATTACCCTACCAATACGGGCGGAGCAAGCTAATAATCCAAATGGAAGCTGGTAAATCAACCTGTTCATTTTAAACGGCCGTTTATCAATGAGAATAATTTTTAGACTTAAACGTATAAAATATTTTCCTCTAATCGACATAATTCAGGCAAATCGCTTGGCTTTCATCAGTCGAAGTGAAAGCAAGGTTACATTGTAGTCACTTGACCTCAGGATGGTCACATGACAAGAAAACTGTGCCATAGTTTGTTTTTAGTTCTAGCCCTCCATCAGGGACAAGACAGGGGCCGTCTTCTACAACCTCCTTGATCTTCCTTTTTAGAGTGTTGTCCTCCAGGAGTATAACCTCTACTTTATCATGTGTGATTGAATGACCGAGTGTAGAGCAATGTTCATGTATTACAGGCGATGTTCATCTCATTGATGTCAACGGAACGTGAAATGAACTTGTTTCGTTGCAAACCCGCGTTAATGTTTGAACTTCGGAACGAATAATTCAACTATATATATCAGTAAAGATCATCCAAGTTATCGAAAACAACTCTTGCGTGCTGCGAAAAGTAAAGCTGAAAATAATTAGGCTTGTACCAAATCCCAGTTAGTTTGTTAGCTCAATTGGTAGAGCAATGGCTGGTACTGCCTTGTATCGCACAAGCCTGAAATATTTCAATGAAAAAGTTTTGCGCTCTTTGTATATAAATTGATGGTGTAGTGTTTTGCTGAAAATAAATAAATAAATAAATAAATAAAACAAGGAGACAGAGTGAAAAATGATTACGATTAAAATTAATATTAGACATAAGCTATTTCAAAACAGGGGAATTTCTACTGAAATAAGCACCGCAAGGACACTTCGAAAATTTACTTCTAAATCATCTCTTGAGTAAAAATGAATAAATAAACAACATAAGTTTTCTTGGGAGTAATAAAAATTTTATGCCGATCATGGTGTTAAGTTAAAACAATCAGAAAAAAAAATGAACTATTAAACTGTACGGACTTTGAATTTCAAGAATGTCTTCTTACAATTCGCAGATCAGGGCATATTTTATTGAAGTTTCCTTGAACATTGTCTCAATACATTGCAAACAAACTTATTCTGATTTACAATCCTTAATTATACTATACATATCATTTGACAACTGTATTTGCAATTTCCGGGTCAATACAGTTTGTAATTTACAAACATTGAGATTTTTTTTTATAGTTTAAAACTTAAAATAAAGGGTCAAATTTGAACTCATTGTTTTTTGAACAACAGTCTTAATAATTGTTCCAGTTTGTTCGGTCAGCTTCGTGTCTGAGTAATAAAATTAAATTCACTGTGGGACCCGTTAGTGGAAGGTCCATAAGTGTCCTTAAAGACGATTTGCTGACGGTTTGCTGATGCACTGTGATAGTTAATAGTGGCCACAACTCCCGAGAAACGTTTTCAGTATGGAGCCTAACTTAACTGTTTCAAACCGTATTATTTTTGTTTGTCTGAGTCAAATTCTGAGTAAGATAACCACTCGACAAATCTCTTGAGGTGAATATTCTTAGCAAGAACACCCAATGCAATCACTGGGCAACAATCTCTTCTAAAAGTAATTTTCAATTAATATTTTATAGGGCTGTTCATACAAATAGACTCTTAAAAGTTTTATCAAGTTTGTTACCGTCATGCGCCAATACCCAAGGCACAAAAGAATGCTGTTTACTGTTGTAAACTAGTTTCACATTCTGGCGATGACATTGGTTCTTCTATTTATTCCATTTTTTCTCAATGTTGGCTCTGCGCAACTATGCAAAAAAGTGGCATATTCAGTACAGGGATATTTCCTCAGAGATCATTTGATCTCTACTTCAAACGTTAAAAATATCGGCCAATGTTTGGTCGCATGCTCGCAGGATCAGCGTTGTCGGAGTATCAATTTTAAGTTTCTTGGTTCCATTTGTGAGCTAAATGATGCTGACAGGGAAATCAAACCTGGAGACTACCAATTAAACGATGGCTATGCCTACAGCGATTACCCCATCAAGGTGAGAGTCAAAATAAATTTATATGATGCGGCATTTTTAACAAAGATCTTTGAGGAAAAAAATAGCTATTGCAACTCCAAATGTCAAGAAACCTAAAGACCAGACTTCCAAGCATGGATATAAATAATATGATATACCCAAGAGCAATCACGAATTTGAATCCTACATGATAGTATTTAAGGAAAATTTGCCACAAGAAACAGCTACCAAACCTGCAGTATTATGGAGCGTCGTTTTCCCATAGCTATGAAAAATTTAATTTGTGGATTTTTTATGCGTCCCTATCAAGAAAGATGTGCATATTGGGCATATCAGACACTCTAGGTATAAACTAAATATAATACAACGGAAATCACTAGGGAACGGAAGATTTCAGTCTTTCAGATGGTCGATATAGTTTCAGCCAGTAGAACTACTTTCCACAAGTTCAAGGTACAAGGTAAGAGAAATAGTAACATAAGGGCTCTAGAAAACTGAACATAAACCGTGGGCTTATCCAACTGATTAATATGGTTAGACATATCAAGGGATGAAAGTAAGATTTAACACCAAGTGTAACAAATAAAAGATGGAAAGTTGTTATAATATTGAGCCCAGCTCTGGCCTTGTGGAAGTGGATGCTCTCACCCTGACTGACCGGCCCTAGCTACACTGATCTTAGTAGTAAATTTAAGGTCTCGACGTGAACATATATTTCACTTTAATAGGCACCACTGAACCACAAAGTGTACAAGATGACTCCACAGTTGCTCAAGGCGCATGCCTCATACATCGACAATTTTCACTCCATTGACGATGATCAAGTAAATTTTCATGAGATAACAGATGAAAGGATCCCCAATTCAGCTGACATGGCTCTATTGAAAATTCCTTTGATACCTGCTGGAATGCTTCCAGATCAAGCTCAGCTGACCGTTAAAATAATTGCAACCAATGAAATCAACACCGGAGTCGACAGCGATCCATCTTATGGCCTATCAGACGGAACCAATTTTGTGGGATTTGAAGTCGTTGACACAAACAATTATGACACCAACCCTCCCTGTTTTGGAACGGAGGGTACATCAGGGTTATTACTAAAAGAAAGAGAGTACATTGATATGGATACTCCCTTGATCAGCAAACGTGTCTATCCTGGACAGTTTATCTTCACTCTGAAACCGCATATGATGTGGGGATCGTGCTTTACTACTCAAGACGGCGGCTTTAACAAGACAGCATTGTACAGCAAGCGACTGAAGCCTAGCAAGGGTCTTATTCTTGAAGTTTATAAAGATGGCAAAAAAGAGAGAGTTGGCATTAAGTACATTGAGGTCCACATAATAAAAAGTAGCTAGTAGGAACAGACGATACTATTTTCAACACAAAAAAACTAATAACATAAACTCATAAACTCATAAAACTCTCCGATGGGTGCTTCACTAACTTATTAAACTATGTCCCATCAATAAATGTGACGATGACGATGATGATGATGATGATGATGAAGACGGCGATGGTAATGATGATTTCTTTTACGTTCCTATAGCTCATTCAAGCTAGTTGGTTGGGATTATTAAAAGCTAAGAAATAAAGTGTACAAGCGTCATTGTATTTTATTAAGCTTTCCATTGTTTGGCGGCGTCCATTTTCACTGAGCACAGTTTGAGTATTTCTTTACCAATCACCTATACATTGTAGGTTATATATAGCTATTAGTAGATTGCGCCGATTTTGCAAATTAACTTTTGGCTCTTAGCCAATAAAAAGACATTATGGGGAAAACAAGATGGTGACTGATAAAAAACAATCATTGGATGAGGGTTTTGTGATATCCGGAATAATCAAGGACGAGGTAAGTGTTATCAGCCGAGCCGAAGGCACGCGAGAAAGGCGATGCGCTGTAGGGAGAGAGATGGGGTGATTTTCACGCACGCTCGCGTTTTGTTCGCTCTTTTATCCCTGAGGAAAAATGGAGGAGTACTCGTACTCTACCTCTTTACTACAGTGAGGGCTCGACTCAATTTTTTAGTGTGAAAATAAGTGTTGGCTTTGGAGCTGAAAAATATTACTTGCGATTCCAAGCTCGGATCAGAACCTTAATGGAACATGCGTCCTAAATAAAGTTTCGGGAATTGCGAGTGCAATAGCTGCAGGATCAAATCAAGAACAAAGAGAATTTTAACGACAAAAGTTTTATTAGTACTGTCAGTTCTTTTTCCAATATTTCATACTTTTTTAGTCAAACGCAGTGGCTACCGCCAGTAAAATAATCTTCCAACAAAGTTACTTTTGGTTTATTTGCTCCATGTGAAAACACATTTTTTAAAATATTTTTTCAAAATGCTATTTTCAATCGCAGTTGTTGGTTCAGAGTTTGCAAGTAATTGACACTGCTCCCAGGACTGTTTCTTTGTTGTTTCTCCAATTTGATGCTCTACATTCATTGGACAAAAGCGTGACTTTTAAAATTTTTATATACAAACTAAGGTAGGCTAGGTTTTAGAATTTTTGAAAGGCTGCTGTAACGGTTTGTTTAAACGAATTATAACTTAGGCTGCGCTTAACGAAATTACTGCCCCTTTCAGATCTCTTCCTATAAAGAAGACTGTAAAAAGGTAAATATTTCTCTAGTCTATCCTAGATGCTTCCATAAAACTGTTCGCGATAAACGTTGTTTATATAAAGACGTTAGGCAAAATGAAAATGGGCCGCATCGCAAGGTTTGTTAATCACTGGCTAAACCCGGTTTAAATAAACGACCCTAAAAGTCTGTGCCTTTAAAAACGAAACAAACAAACAAAACAATCATACAAACAAAAACAAAAAAACAAACAAAAACAAACAAACAAATGAAAAACTTATTGTAGTCTTCAAGTTCTATAGTAAAAGTGACAGTTTCTCTTCCACAATGCTCAACCTATCGACAGCTTTATATTAATTTTAATTGCTTCATTTAAAGTTCATAATCCAGAAAATGTAAATCACATTGTGATCCTTCAAATATTTCCTAACGCGGTATGAATTAAAATTTTTAAAATATATATTTAAAAAGCTTAATAGACTATTCCATCGCTCAACTGAAAAATAATCGATTGAAACTTTTGTTAATGAATCTGACAGCGGGGCACAGCATAAGATACTACTATAAACGTACAATGGAAAAACATTCCTGCTGACTCAGTACAGGCAATCTTGAATTATGAAAACGAAAAGACAAAAATATCACTTCAAAACAATAGTTTCTGGATGACACGTAACAATTACTGGACTGAAAATTACAAAGTGAGTAACTGAAGGGTTTCAGGGGGAAGTAGTGATGGTTTTCAACAAACAAGAAATTAAATTAAAAACAAAACAAAACAAAACAAGACAAAAAAACAAAAACAAAAAAAAAACACGTTTGTACACTTGAATAAAAAAGCGCGATCTTTCATCAAAAATTCATTTCCAACAGCTGCACAGCTTCCTTCCAGAACTCTCTGGGCAATCTTAATCAACTCAAAGTTTAGCTAGCGATGAAGCTGGTTTTCCTATTTATACTAGTTATTGCGTCTTTTCTTATGATCGCCGCGTCTACGCAACACTGTAAGAAGGCGGCATATTCTCAGCAAGGTTATTATCTTAGAAATCATTTGATCTCTACTCCAAATGTGAAAAATATTGGCCAGTGTCTAATTACATGCTCGCAGGAACGTCGCTGTCGCAGCATAAATTTCAAGTCTCTTGGTTCGATTTGTGAGCTGAATGATGCAGATAAGGAAACCGACCCAGGGGACTATAAAGTGAACACTGGTTACACCTACAGCAGTTACCCCATGAAGGTAAATGTTCGGTCAAAAAAAGGTCGCGCCAGATTTATGAACAGAGATCCCTTATGTTGAGATGTATGCAAGTCTTGTTCCCTATTATTAGCCTTTTGTAAGCAAAGGTGGTCGACCTTAATTTTTTATATTTAATAATAATAATAATAATAATAATAATAATAATAATAATAATAATAATGATAATGATAATAATAATAATATTATTATTATTATTATTATTATTATTATTGTTATTATTATTAAATTTAGAAGAGAAATCTGCCATCAGAAAGCTCCAAAAAAATTTCCGGGTTCCGAAAAAAAAATATAGCACAAGACCCGCGGAGTTCATTACTTCACACACTCTAACCACTATGTAGTAGATACTTTATGACCAGCAGGGTCGAAATTTTAATTATAGTTTAACTACACTAGCCACTGAGGTATACGGGGAATTGCTCGAAATCGGCCGTCCACCAGTGTACAAGACCAAGGCTGTACGACATAATATTGAAGTTTCCGAGTGGTAGCTCTAGATGAAATTCGAACTCAGAATTCCGGGTCGGAGGTCCTATCCCGGCACTGAACTACTAGAGAGCCTCTGCTTGAGTATTTCTTACAACGATCGCTTTGCCCCATTCCAATGTAAAACCGACGATTTGATGAAGAACGGGCGACAAAATCGACGTCGCAGGTACCCATACGCTATGGCGAGCAGGATTGTGCACTTTTTAAAATGCTTTTTATAATTAAGCAACGGTCGAATTTATTTTTTTTTTTCTGTCATAGAAACCATTCACCAATAAAACGTATAACATGACTCCTTTGTGGCTCGAAGCCCATGCTACCTACATCGACGTTCATTATTCCGTGACAACTCATCAGATAACGTTCGTAGGAGACGATGACATCCGCCAAGCTCAACGATACAAAGCTGTTTTAAAAGTACCATTGTTAGCCGCTGGCCAACTGTCAGACGAAACTCCGCTGACCGTTAATATAACAGTAAACACTGACGTCATCATTGGACAATCAAGTGACAGCGATCCAATATTTGGCCTGTCCGATGAAACCAATTTTATTGGGTTTCAAACAGTTGACATAAATAATTATCCAAATTATGCCCCATGTTTTGGGATCGAGGGAACATCCGGGGATATTCTAAAAGGGACAGAGGAAAAAGAAGCCACATCTTCACAGATAAGCGACCGATTTTATCCAGACGAATTCGTCTTTACTCTGAAGGTACACAAGCTACGGGGATCGTGCTTTACTGCTCAAGATGGCGCCTATAACAAGACGGCACTATACAGCGAACGACTGAAGCTTAGCAACGGCCTTACTCTTGAAATTTATAAAGGCGGGGAACACGAGAGAGTTGGTATTAAATACATTGAGGTCATCATTACAAAAAGCAGTTGGTAGCTACAAAAGATACCAAAAAGACGAACGGGCATTCTAATGTACAAACCGGCTTAACTGCATATAAACTGCAGCAGAAAAACTACGACTTTTTTCCGAATTTGCTATTCATTGATCATGATGAGCTTTAATTGATTCAAACCAACTTCGATGGATGCTTCACTAACCTACTAACTTAAGTTTAATTTAATATGATTTTGATAAGCATGACAAGAACTATGGCGCGTTTTTCAAATCACTGAGATTCCATTGTTTCACTCGTTTAACAACTTTGATATTCCCTTCATTCTGATCAATATTCGCTTTTTTTAAGTGTGACTATTGTTTCATTTAAGATCAGCATTCTTTATTCCAAGTTCGATATCCGTTTTTACGTTTTTGATTCTAGTGTTGCTTCGTTTTCGTGTTAAAATTGACAGAATTGCCCTAACGAAAGGCCTCGTCGCTGTCGCCTGCACTGAAGGCACCGGTTTTGTTAGGGCGAAGGGAGAAATTTCGAGGACACATGCGCGTGCTCGAGGAGAGCAAAAGAGTAAAACTAACCAAAAAACCACGCAGGCTGTAGTCGCTAGAGGGTAAAAAGAAGTCGCATCGGGGGCGTTGATTTGTTTTCAATTTGAACGCAAGACACCTGGAGACACGAATTTCCCACATCCGTGACTGCTCGTCAACGCCCTTTTAGATCGCCCTACTGACATTAAGAGGAGAAGCGGGGAGAACTGTAATCGTCAAATATAATGCGAATTGGGATCCAAGATTACTGTTTTTCGGTTCTTAGCCCCTTTGATAAATAGGTGAGATTCGTAACTCGTGAAAATTGGTTTATAACCAAAGTCATACCTGAAATTTATCAAAATTTGTACATGAAATGAAAACATGACCCCCTCCCCCAGCCCCCCTCCCCCTTTGCTACTCTCTCTTAACAACAAGATATTCGCGGCAGGTCACATTTGATTGATGTGAGGGGTCACCCATTCAGTTCCTAGCCCCTCCCGACACGGCAAGCTCAACTTGAAAGGCGCTATTAAAACCGAGTTTTGCGAGACATTTACTTGTACTTCCAGTATTAGATCGCAATACCGATAAATGACAATAGTGAGATTAAGATTCACGTTTACGGCAAACGGCAAACGGCAGATTCAAGTTGAGAATTTCTCAGAATAGAAAATGAGCGGATAAAAACTGCCCAGAACAATTATTATGGATAACACTGGCGTGAAACTACTTACCGTAAAATTCCAAAAATAAGCACCAGGGCTTATATTTTTCAGAGGCCCTTTTTGAGGCGCTTATTTTTTGAGGGGCTTACATTCGGAGGGGCCTATCTACGGGAGGGAAATTTGCGTTTCAAAATCGATTGGTGCACAGAAAAGGGCTCGCGGTAGAGTTTATATTCTAACGGAGGGAAAATATGTATTAATTTTAGCAGTTCGGTGTATTCCTGTCAATTTACAGGCTAGCCTTATAGTTGGAAGTAAATTTACCGTTTTTGCTTTGTTTTACTTTGTATTTGAGGGCAATTTTCCAAGTAGAAACCCCTGGAGAGCTTATATTTGGAGGGGCGGTTTAACGGAGGGTTTTTTTGCGTTACCAGTTTGGAGGGCTTATTTTTGGAGGGGCTTATACCAGGACGGGCTTATTTTCGGAATTTTACGGTATTTTTGTGTAGAAGTAATAAACAGTAAACGACAATTAAGGGGAAAACTTGGTCACGTGGTAAAAATTCACGTTTACCGTTTGGCGTAAACGTGAATCTTAATCCCTCTAATACTAGTATACAACTACTTTACTCACCTGAAATAATAGATGTTCCCTGACAGTGAGCGATCCAACGAACAGATCATCTTGTTGAACATAAGCCGACATGGCGTTTATTTCCCGTCCAATTGGTCGGTCGTTTACCTCCACAGTTCCCATGACATCCATTTGATTGATGTTTCGATGGGCTAACACATTCATCAGGGTGGATTTACCAGCTCCACTGAATAATAATTAAGAGGCTCACTATGGGGTTATACAACTGTACTCTTAGTTGTAAATTAAACAAATAGTTGTGTCATTAAAGATTAAAAAATCTCGAGTCTGATTTGTTCTCAATGTCCCTTATTTATTGCTTCATCCGTTGAGTTGAGTTGCTGTTCTTGCTATGGTTTTAGGCAGGAGTTCGGATAATTTATTGTGGAAAACATCTGAAATTTTCCAACAAACCCAGAACGTTTCCTTTACTTTATTTCACAGAAATATAAAGCATCTGTTGGCTCTTTAAGACCTCAGTTTACCTGTCAAAATGCCTGACAGATTTCCCTCCCCTTTCAGATACTTTAACAAGACAAATCCCGACCCTTTCACAGACCAAAAGTCTGAAAATGGTGCCCCTTTCGGGTGGAGCCGCTGCCTCACCCTCCCCACCCCCTTCCCCCACACACGGACGGTTTACTAGAATTATTCCGCGCGCAGATTTGTTCAGTATTGAACCATGTCAATTATTACAATTGTATAAAAGTTTCTGATATCATCAAAACAAATTGTCTACTGATATAGCCGAGCACTGGTGGTTCAGTGGTAGAATTCTCGCCTGCCACGCGGGAGGCCCGGGTTCGATTCCCGGCCAGCGCAGATCAATTTTTTTTTTCTCCACTTTTGAATTTGCCTTAAGGTCGCGGGAGAGACCTTGGGCTCATTGTTATACATTTATTTAAGGCGTATGCACGAAGTACAACGACTGATATCGACAGGTTTACGAGATATTCATAACTGGATAAAAGATGAGCGCTTAATTTATTATAATTATTTATTATAATTAAAGTGTTCAAGTGCAAGTGTGGCACGCAGACTGCAAACATATTGTTTATTCAAAAATAATAAATGGGCTCTGAATCAAACCTTGTTTCAGTGATTTTTAGTGATATGGAAGTGACCTAACTCCCGTATATCGTGTGACTCTTGCGTAATTTTATCCAATCAGAAGGCCGTATTCACGAAACTTGGAACAACCAGATTTGAACGTGGTTGGTAAAATGCGTAATATCTCTCTTCAACTAGTTTTGCAGCAATTTTAAAAAATAAGTTTCACGTTTTTGTCACCCGTTTTACACGTACCGTGGCTTGAAGCGCAAATTTAAAAGTGGAGAGAGAAAAGAAAAATTTATGCACTGGCCGGGAATCGAACCCGGGCCTCCCGCGTGGCAGGCGAGAATTCTACCACTGAACCACCAGTGCTTGGTTATAAGAGTGCGGGGTTTTTTTGAGATTATACATAAATTTTCTATAATTTTAAAATAATTCACATACTTCACTACAGGACAAATCTGCACGAATGATTATGGTACCTGTAAAGGAATTAAAAATCAAGCAAACAAATAAGATCATTTTTATCAGTGGTTTGTAAAGAAGTATGAAAGGTAAGTCGGAAGGATTCTCCGGGCTTTGTTTCTTTTAATAAAATTACCGGACTTTGTTCAATTAGTTTTAAGTTTCCCACATATATCAGCAGAAGCCAAGCATTTTTGCTTTGTTTCGTTTTGTTTGTTTGCTTTGCGCTATCTTCATTGAACTATTTCCTGAGCATCTTTTCAAACCGCGAGTTGCACTGGTGGTTCAGTGGTAGAATTCTCGCCTGCCACGCGGGAGGCCCGGGTTCGATTCCCGGTCAGTGCATCTTTTTAATCGCATGCACTATTTTAAATATTTACAAAATACTTTTTTGAAATTGGAAATGCGAGCGTCACTATGACACCGAAACATCGTTTGATTTTACTTCAACTAACAAATTTATCCTGACTACATCACAGACTAGAGAGGTCCTGAAACAATATTCAAGCGGAAGTAATTAAAAAAATGCGATGGTTAAAAAAAAAAAAAAATAGAATAATTACAAACTAAAACTGAAGTCGCGTTTCAAAGTAAACAAAGTAAATATGAACAAACTAATAAACAAAAAAAGGAAGAGGAGAGTAAGATAAATAAACCCTTTAAGCACCAAAATCTTCAACTAAAATTTTCCTCGAAGAATTATTTGAGAGAATTTTGTAAGGGTTAAAGTATTTTGCTATTGGCAACCATTTAATTGATTCTCGTGACCTTTTCTGGTGATTATGTGTTGATGTCGAGAGGAGAAAATTGACATTGATCACTCTTGGCTTCTAAAGGGTTAAAAGGCTTTTAAAGGCTGAAAAGCTGTCCTCACCTTGCGCCCATAACAGCTAACAAACAGCCGGCTTCGACCCTTCCGCTGACTAGAGAAGGAAAGCAAAATAATTCATCGCATGTTAATTAATTTCAAACATTCTTCTTTGCCCGACAGCTGTAGTTCAAACGAAATTACTTTTCTGCTGTAATTGCTTATCCAACAAATGTACAAATGGCTTGTAATACATCGCAGCCACTGAGTAAACAGCCGGCATTTCGCGACACCACCCCTGTTTACCCTGGTTACCCCGTGAAATGACGTCCGGGGAAGTACCACAGAAATTCCTTACTGATGAGGCGTCATGTCACTACCCAAATCTGGTTAATGCTTCTGATTGGTTGAAGCAAATTTTCCTCGCTGCACGACCAGTCAGAAGCACTACCCAGATCAGGGTAGTGACACGTCATCAGCAGGAAATTTCTGTCCTCGTTCCTCAGACTTAGGGGCTGTTTATATGACACCGGGGCAACTTTCGCACAGGAGTGAGTTCACTCCGGTTCCCTCTAATGGCCCTACATTTGTTTATATGATACCACCACAAAATGTCATTCCGGCGCGAGTCACCCAGGCGTGAGTTCACCCCGTTTGTTGTACCAGGGCGAGAATTTCACTCCGGTACGAAATCTCGCAACGGTGTGAAATCGGTCTACCGGTAGACTGGAACGGGTAGCGCATTCGTAATGTTTCCGATTTTGAATCTTACGTGTATTTGATCAAAATGAAGTGTACCTTCAAATAACGAGATATGAAATGACCCAATCATAACGCGATACGAAATAAAAAGTCATCCCGGTATGAAACTCGCGCCGGTGCGAGTTTTCTCATGTAAACTCCCCCTTAATTTTCTTGGGGGAAACCGAATGCATGGTAGCGCCGCGAAATGTCGACTGTCTCCTCAGGCATGCAGAAATGTCTGTCATATAATTGAAAGGGTGCAAGCTTATGTTGCATCTCCTCGGTCACGCTCGCGCTAAAACCGCGCTTGCTTGGCTTATTTTTGTTCATTTGGCACGTTCCTAGCTCGCGTAAAATGTGACTAGCCAAGCATGGCAATGCTTGCTTGCTTAATAACAGAAGGCAGCGTTAACGTTACTAAACTTCAGAAGATCCGCCGCTATTCTTTATAAGAGTATGGAGAGTACTGAAAGCGGTCCCGAGCAAGGAAAGGTGATCAAATGCAATCGCGGTTTTGCGGATTGTCCCTTCAGGAAACAACGTTTTCACAACTTGATCTTTGTGGTCGACTATTTAAAGCACTTTTCTCGGTTTAGGCGGAGAATTTTAATGTTGATTGCTGTGAGTTTAATGTTTTGCAATGTGTTGAATTCAGAAATATTAGAAAGCCCAGCCGTCACCTTGAAACACGTTTTGGTTGCTGTCACCAACAGTGCGAACCGTACAAACTGTGTTCGAAATAAAATTTTACAACCCGTGAGAACGGGGAACAGCGTTGGAGATGATTTCTACCGCGAGTGTGACCGGAAGGTATGTGGTTAGTTGGATCACATCTACGAGTCACGCAATTAAAGTTTTAAAAGGCGAATGCAGGAAATTTTTTGCCTTTGCTCCTAAACTGTAAACAAACACATGTGTCAAAGTTTTTTTAGAATAATAGACCATATGGCATTATGACGAGTCTTTTCTATGTTTAAGAGGAAAGTCTTAATTCTCTTTAGCATCTCAAGCGTTCACAGGATACAAGTCATAACACATCACTGAAGTGAATGTCCTATCCGGGGGGCGCTGGTATGAAATGAAGAAGGGAATCTGGTCGTCTCGTTCCGGGGGATGTCAATTAAAAATAATATATCATTTGGAAAGTAACGGACAGAGTAGCAATATATTTAGCCATGGGAACGCTCAAAACTGTGCGAGAATAAACATAGAAAATCATATAGGAGTCCAGCATTTTCCCATAGTAGAGAGTGGATTACTCGAGCGCGCGTGACAATCTATTGACACTCGCGAGGAACCGCGCGCTCTACTATCCATTAGGGACAATATTTCTCGTGGTCAAATTAATATGGAATAAGAAAAGAAGAAAGCGCTCAATTACAACTTCTTTATGGCCGTTGAAAATAACCATAGCTCTTTGAACTGAATCGGTTTGTCTTTCATTGGTATTTAGGAGTTAAAACTAGTCTCCTTTTGTTGCACTCTTGTTTTGCGACAAGCATATCCGCACCTATCTCATAAGGCACTTCCCACATGATGTGCTTACTGCTAAGAGCCTTTCAAGTTGAAATAAACGATTTACAGACCGCTCGTCAAGTGAAAATCTAACAAGAAAGGTAACTTGGATACATTATACGACCTTATAATAGGATAGAACCGAATTAGATCTCTTTTCTCTAAAGTGCTTTGTTAACCCAATATAGGTCATGTGATAAAACTCTAGAAAACTGTTTCATATGTTGTCTTATTCTCCTGCATAATATGTATGCCTATTTTATGAAAAGGCAAACCAGCAAATTCCCCTGAGACCTTCACTGGGAAAGCAAAACATACCCAAGCCAAAGAGGTCTTTGGAGAATACAGAATGCATGGTCACGTTTCGGGATAAAAGCACTTAAATTGAGTGACCATACATAATCTCTACAGGGGGGGATATATACACGTATATCAATATCGAATATATCTGACAAATATACATGTCCGGAACTCGAACAGCACAAGTCTAATAATCATATTCAAGAGTCTGGAGTAATTCTTAGCACAATTGTTTTGAATATTCATAAGATCATACTATTATCCAAACCGTCGATTAAAAAGTTGAGTTAAATACACGTATTTACTAACCTTTGAATAGAATTTGCTTGGTTTTCGGTTGCTCATTCTCCTTGGTCCCAAAACACAGTCGTTTCAAGAAGGAAGGTCCAGGCACTTCTGCAAAAACGTCGATGTTTTGCCATGAAATTGATACCCTTTCCCTCGCTTCTTCGGTGATTATTTGGCTAGAAATTTGTGCTACATCTTGTCCTTCCTCCGCACTGAACGAAAGCCCACTGTCCACAGAAGCTCCAGGGTCAAATGTTGAATATCCCATTCTCCTGGGATTGTTTCTACGGGGAAGCAGGGACTCCTTGCTTTCGTCTCCTTTACCCATGGTTAAACCTACTTGACTGTGGTTTCTTTGCTTCTCGATCCTCCAGGACGCACTCCCACAGCGGTAGCAGCCGGTCAAGCAAGACAGTGCTACTTAAATTTCGGCTTCTTGCGAGAGGTCATGTTATGTCACTTAAATAACGCCAACTTGGTCCCCAGGGCATAACTGGCTCAAAAAAAAACGTATCAAATCATTTATGCTGCTGGCTCTTTGTTTTCTTCCTTCATCATTGCAGATTCAAAAAATGCACATGGATTTTGTTTGTCCTCAAAATGAGTGGTTCCAGCGTGATTGTAAACTCCTCCGGGGGGGGGGGAATATGTCCTAGTAATAGGCTAATGGGGATGTGTCGCTGTATGGGGTTGCATTTTCACGACTGGATTGACTATAATGGGGCTGCATTTTTATTAGAGTTACTAGAATAGGATCGTACATTTTTGGGATCTGGGGGATCAGAGAATTCAGGTAGGTAAGGATTTAAAAATGGAGCGATTTTTACTGCATTAAGTTTAACCAATGTGTCAATTTATAGGATGACCTACCTTGCTAAAAGGCTTTTTTGAAGTAGATGCATAAAAAGACAGGCGGTTACTAAGTTGCGATCGCGAAAATTACATTTTCCTAAAAGTGACTAACATGGGGTCTATATTTGGCCACAGACTAGACTATAATGTTATAATGGGTAGGGGTTCTGAGAGACCGGCGGCACATACCATCAATTAACCCAAGTACTCCTTCTCCCCTCCCGGGTTGAAAACACTCTCGTCCGGCAACAGGGCCATGAAACCCTAGGAATGCACGGATCACCCTCGGTGCAAAAACCAGTAAAGTTTTACCTTGTTTTCTAGCCATTATTTTCCTTGGCTCTATTGTGTTGACTTCTTTCTGGCTTCTTTGTATTAATTGTTTTACGTCACTCGTGATTTTCGCAGGTTTTTACATCGAATAAGAGCCGAATGCACCGTCAAAAAGAGTGTTTAATATACCAGAATGGCTTCAAAAATAGGCCAGATTTTTTTCTTTTAAATTTGGGTTTGGACCCGAGATGTTTTAAGCCTGCGTGGCAGGCGTCGAAAAGGGAGGGGAAAGGAGTGAAAAAGGATCGGAGGGGCCGAGATTCGCGCTTTTCTCCCTCTCCCTTCCCCCTTTTTTTGCACTTGCCACGCAGGTTACAGACATGAGCAGCGCCATTTCCTATCGTTTCTTCTTTGTTTGTTTTAGTATCTGAAAGAATTGGATAATCATTTCAAACAGTATCAGCTATGTGAACGCAAAGACAAGCAAAGTGTGCGTACGAGAGGTGTCCGCCCCTTTGGGCTTTTGTTTGGGCTATTTTAAATTCACCGGCGTGCAATTTGAAAAAAAAAAAAATAATAAAAATAATAATAATAATAAAATAGAGGAACTGGTATATCCAATCCACGCATTTTCTTTGTTTGTGAGCCCTAATAATTGCAATAATTTAAAGTAAAGTAATGGCTCAGTCAATTTCAAGCGTGCCCACCCCACCTCTCCAGGCATTTGTCGGGCATTTATCATCTTGTCGGTCCCTGCCGACAAATGCCCGGGGAGTCCGGGGAGGGAGGGCACCTTTGGAAGTAACTGAGCCATAATTGCATTCATAGTTCATATACATGTATTACTTATGTAAAACGGACAGGCTGACGGGAGTGAGGGCTTTGTGATGCCATCAAAAATTGTTTAAAAAAATTGTCGCAAGGAAGATCGTGCGATGCCATTCATCTAGAATTGATCAGAACTCGAAGGGTCGTGAGTTCGAATTTCATCTCGAGCTCAGAAATTTTTCTTTTCTTTTGCATCCCTTAGTTGCAATAACTTTATACCTTAAAGTGTAAGGGAAAGTACTGGCATATCTGTGTCCTCGTAATTTGAAAGAAAAAAAAAAACCAACAACAACAACAAAACTGACTTGTAACTGAAATAGCTTTGAACAACCCCTAAGAGGCATCTCTTTTTCCCCTGCATGTCAGCGACTACCGCTAGACACTAAAATAACCCTACTTAAAGTACCTACCGGGAGTATGTCACGCTACAGCTGATTTCTTGCTCGCTAACATGGAACGTCGCGAAACAATTGCCGCTCTGCTTGGTATGTTATGTCTTTTAACCTGTATGCAGGTTAACATGACAAATATGTTCAATCTCTTTTGCATACACAGACTTCATAGCCTAAATATGCAGCTGATATTGTTAGAATTTGGTCGTCAGACGATGGAGCGAAAACGCCAACAAAGACGACGATCCCGAAGACATAATCAGTATCGTCGCTGTCGATTGTCGCGACCATCTGCCAAACTGTGGTTTGAAACGTACTTGACAAATCAAGAAATCCCGGACAAGTTCTTCAAAAGACAGCTTCGAATGAAAAGGTGTACTTTTGATGCGCTTCTCAATCTGCTTCGTACACAACTCTCGAGACAAGACACCGCATTGCGTGACAGGATTCCTCCCGAAAAGGTTCTCGCTATCGGAATTTATCGTCTGGCACATGGATTCACGTACACTAATATCGGCGCCAGTTTCGGTGTTGGTAAGAGTAAGGCGGTTGAGGCAATTCAAGATGTCACTGAAGCCTTGTTTGAACTAAGAAACGAACTTATAAAATTTCCAGCAAGCACAGAAGAGACCAGATCCTGCACTGAAAAATTCTCGGCACTGAGTAATCTTCCAAATGTTGTTGGAGCGATTGGTTGCTCTCATATTCAGATAAAGCCACCC
Source organism: Porites lobata (assembly GCA_942486035.1). Taxonomy (NCBI): domain Eukaryota; kingdom Metazoa; phylum Cnidaria; class Anthozoa; order Scleractinia; family Poritidae; genus Porites; species Porites lobata. The sequence goes on from CALNXK010000093.1 coordinate 1,087,219, forward strand.
GCGGAAAGCGCCATAGACTATTTCAGTCGATATCAGCAATATGATTTTATAGTTCAAGGTGTTGTCGATGGTAGGAAGATGTTCTTAGATTTCGCGGCCGGATTTCCTGGAAGTCTGCACGACTCGCGAATCCTAAGAAATAGCACATTGTACAAACGTGCGGAGGAAGGTGAAATCCTTGCAAACCCCACTGCTCAGCTTGGGAGTCAAAATATTAGGCCTTATCTCGTCGGAGCCAACACACATCCACTCAGGTCATGGCTACTGAAACCTTTTCCAGTCTCAACAGAGGATCAAGAAGAGATTGCGTTTAACAAAGAGCTATCTGCTGCCAGATTACCTGTTGAATGTGCTCTCGGAGTTTTGACAAGCCGATGGGGGATTTTAGCGAAGCGATTGGACACCAACAGTATGAGCTTTTCTGTTAAAACTACAACAGTCTGTGCAGTACTTCACAACTTTTGCATTATGAACGGAGATAAGTGGGATGCAAGAGATGGTTACACTGCTGTACTGCAGAGCGAAGATAATGATGAGAATGACGATGACGATGATGTAAAGGATGATGATGATGATGATGATAATGATGATGATGACGACGACGACCACGGCAGTATTGGCAGAGGTAATGATGATGATGATGATGATGAAGGCGATGTTGTCACTGATAATAAGATTACTGTAGTTCAGGACGGTGGTACTGTCAGAGAGGTTTTGAAGTGCTATATATGTTCCATGTGAGAGTTAAAGCAGTATACAGTTAAAGCGGGATAAAACTGTTTAGTTATACCTGCGACACCAAAACAAAAACAATATCAAAACCACTAGACGCTCACTGCTTACACATGACCTTGTGTTTATGCTTGCGCTAGTCAAAGTTACGACATAAGCGTAAGCACAAGAAGAACGAACTTGTCCGTTTTTCTTGTGCTTTGCTTATGCTTTTGTCGACCCAGTTTCCACTTGCTTACTCACGTGCTTGTGCTTATGCTTACGCTTATGCGCTAGTGAAATCCAGGCTTTAGAGTTTGTGTGTCAGGTCTTACTACATCATATCTTGTTTAATTCGAATTCCTAACACTGGAGACCTTTAGATTCGAAGACGACAACGACTACGTGAACGTGTTGACTGAAAATATTTCTCGCGTATTCCTAAAAAATGGATTCCTGGAAAAGCTTAATTGTGCTTTTTTTTCATCCAAGAAATAAGTACAGTTACCTTTATTGAAGAAGGTTAAAGCCTTTCCCGGGTGCAAAATGCTAAAACCTCTAACATTTGATAACTTGTTTCGCCACTGCGACATTTGCTAAAACTCATAGTGACAACGGCTATCACAGTTGCCCGCCAAAATGACGCTGCTTCAAGCGCGAGCACTACTTAGTCCTCCTCGTCTTAGAATCTAGAGGTCTCTACTAGTAAATGGGAAGTGTAGGAGCAGGGGAATGATAGGCCAAAAGAATTACTGCATTTAAGACGTCGCATATTTCGTATAACGGGTTGGGGAATGCCGCGTGTTGTGGATTACAGTCGAGCACGGGGCAAGTTTGGTACGACCTCCCCACCACCCCTTTGTGTGTACCTTAGCTTTTTCCATAATCCCTCAGGCTCCTATGAGCGACGTACTGACTTTTCTGTCTGTGCGAAAACAAGTGTTAATCTAAAGCGCTTACCCGCGAGGCTTTTTTGTATCGAGTTTTATCATGTTCAAGAAACCTCGTTCATTCGTTATACGCTCTAAAGGACTACGTAATGAAGTTTTTGTTTTTGCTTGCAATAGACTATATAACGTTTGTGGGCTTAGTATCCTAGCCTTCGGTTGAATGTGAGGTTAAGGTTAGCCTTATTTTGATACAAACTTCCTTTGTTTTCTTATGGAAATTATGTTTGTTAGTTATAAGAACAATATGATTTACAAAATAAAGCGGGAAGGGTTGTATCAAAACAAGGTCAACCACCACTTTGTTTCTACCCATAACTGTAAAATGGGCTCTTTAGTTATGTGTTTTGCTCATGTGGTGGTTTAATAATTGCAGTTTATTTTTTTTTTTAAAGTCTTTTTCTTATTTACAACGATCTCTACATGTTCTGCTGACCACAGACTATTTTACCCTTATACGTCGTAATGTAAATGATTACCTATGTCATAGAAATAATAATATAATAAAATAAGTACCTTTCAGTTTATTACAAAAGCCTATAGAGAGTCCAACAAATTATTAAATTAAGATCATAACCGCAGTTAGATCATAAACAGAAAGCTTTTAACCCTATAATTGACTCCCAAGATCTGACCAGTAATTCTAGTTTTTGGCTGCTATACATTTATTGTGTATTCGTTAAGAGAATTTGGGGTTATATCAGTATGGTAACCTTTGGCTGATACATTTGCCTATTCTCACCACCTATCTGTTGGACAATGTATTGGATATAAAAAGGAGACGTTATATGCCAATCAGTTCTCGGAATTAAGGGGTTAAAAGGTTAAAGCTACTCTCAAAGCGATTTTCTACACCTTTCGAGGCCCAGCTTGGTCTAAATATTTTTGTGTGTGCGCCGCGCTCCTTTCCTGGATCCGCCGCTAATGTATATATATTTTTTTCTACTGGTATTTGCTTTGTCGAGCGGTACGTCTGAGGGTCAACGCGTGTATGAAGGAAAAAAAATGTAAGCCTCATTCAAATGACTTGTCTAGAGAAAAAAACTTGAGGCGTTGCTGCATGTTAACTATTCTGTACAGGTGTTGCTGCATGTAAACTATTCTGTTCATATGACGGCTCAAACGATCGAGTCCAGTGGATAAAAATAAAAAAAAAATAACGATAATAACTTCATGGCTTTGATAATATTTACAGACTAAATTTTGTACGGGTTTAAATCTGTATTCTAAGAACTAAAATAATCAACTATGTTGTTTTCGACTTTAGCTGCTCTAGTAAGATCTGCTTGCTGTTTTTAGTCATTGAAGTGATCATTGTTTCTTGTTAGCTCTCCTCAACAAAAATAGGAAAGAAATGATTCGGAATCCAACCATTAGCGCTATGAGGCAGAAGATGTCAAAAAGGATATTGTCCTAAAAATAAACAAAAAACAAACAAAAACAAAAACAAAGGTCAATGAGATAATAAGGAGTTGTCGTGAGTTGCACTGTGCTTTTCGCAGAATAGAGAAAAAGAACAGAATATGAGGACAGCGTGGACAAAGAAGCATGACCTGGCCTATGCTACCCAAATAATTTAGCTCAGCGCGGATTAGTGATGGAAAAATAGAGTTTTTCCAAAAAAAAAAAAAGGCATACAAGTCCTTGTTTGGATTATTTTTAAAGTAGGAAATATTAAATGAACCTTTTTTTTTTAGTTCAAGCGTTTTTACCGCATACGCTGTTAAGTTGGTTTGATACTAATATGCTATGAATGCTCGAAGTAACAGCATCCCCTTGACTCATCCAACCTCCAGGGTACTGAACGTAAGACTCGTAGTTGAATAACTATATTTTGCCTTTATTAGACGTCACTGCTTTGGAGAAACCTGCATAGCAGAAGCTTGCGAGAAAAGGAAAATAGCCTGTTCCAGGCTACAAGAAATAACGGAGCTTGTTGGACGCAGTCTGGGGTCGTTTAACGTTCGCTTGCTTTTTCTTTTCACGACACTTTTTTTCGCTCTTCTGCATTCACCGACAGGGTGACGCAGGCTAGAAAGTGAATGGATACCACGTTCTCACGCTTGCTTACTTCCTCTTTATCTGTAGTCAAAGTTTGGTGAATAACCGACTGCGTCTCGAGCTAAAAAATAAGATTCGAATAAGAAAGAAAAAGGTTCCGGCGTGCTAAGTACTTACAGGTTCAAAACCAAGGAACTTGATTGCCTCATCACCATTTGCTATACAAAACGTTCCATCCCCTCCTGATGACAATCTGGTCGTATTCGTTGAACATCCTATAGAAAAGGAAGGCAACGCGATTCAAACCATGCTACGCGTCTTGTCATCAGAATCTTCTTATATACCTTTTATAACGGCAGGACAATTAAGCCTCCTTTATTATGCTTATAGTTTGAATTATTAGTCAGTGATTGTTGGGAATTGCATGAATAAGAGTGAACAGCATCGAGCCGCGGGCATCGAGCCGGCCCCTTTTATCAGAGAGGTCTCATGAATATTCTTTAGACGGTTCCTTTAGCTGATTTTTGAAGTGGTTGAGCTGAGCAAAAATATTAACTTTTCTCTAGGTAGATGAGATCACAAAAATTAGCGCGCAAATACTATTAAAGGAAATAGACCAATTCCGATGTACTTGGCTGCAGGGTTGAGGGAATCATCTTGAGGCTCAGCAATGAATAATGCAATTCTTTTGTTTTCTTCCCCCAGGCCTCGGAGCCAAGTATGAATTTTAATATATCGAAAATGTTCTATCGTTTTGTACGCTTCCTACTGGAGGCGAAACCACCCCTGGTCACGTGAAGGTGTAGCCGTTTACAGGGCAAAGGCGGTACCGTTTTAGTTAAGACGCTGAGTTTTGGTCCGGCCTCGGAACCGAGCCTGCGAACTGCCCCTCTACAGGCCAGTCCTGTATGGTGACAGAGCTAACCCTGCCTCGGTCATGTGCAAAATGAGGGGAAAAACATATCTATCGACAATTACTCTGAGGTACCAGAGAGACTACGTACCTATCTGACCGTAATCTTTCCACTGATTGATGATAAGAGCCTCATAGCCGTACATAAACCATGATATGTACTTGAGCCAAACAAAATAAACAGGTACAGAACTGTTATGAAAGGAACGGGTGAAAACATAAATTACCTTGATGTTCAAGGCTTTAAAAAAACACTCAGGTAATCACATTATTGTCTTGAACTTCACTTTACATACATGTATTTCAGGTAAAAAAAAAAAAAAAAAAAAAAAAGACAAATGAACATTGGATTTTCTTTGCTTACGTATTCTTGAGGAAGAACCCGCCGAAAATTAGAAGGGGTAAGCTGAGGGGTGTACCAAGGGATGTGGCTGCAGTGACGGTCGGCGCCATCGTTGATACAATATAACCTATAGAAACAAGCAAGCAAAATACTCAGCTAACGTCAAGCTTGTAAACCGCTTTGGACTGTGAAGCGGATGTCGTGGGTTTGATCCTCGGCCGGAACAAATATGCTCAACTGATGACGAAAATATTTCCTTTGTCCTGTAATCAGTTTTATCTGCTTTGTAAATGGATCCTTGTATCCCATGCACCAGTGCGGTCTGTTTCAACCCTCCTCCGCACACTCGTAGAGCGAAAGGTGGCCTTTGGACAATGGCTTGGATGTAGGCTCAGTCTCTTGCCATGGATACCCAATGCACCCGCGATTCTCCAAACCTCACGTCGCGGATGCATTGAGACACCGTCCCATTGGCCTGAGACCGAGTCTAGCTTGAATGGAAAATATGATTTTAAACTCATTCTGTGACGGAAGATGAATACAACAGTAAACAACTGACAGTCGAACTATTGAACCACTTAATCGAAACCGTAATCAAAAAATCAATCAGGAATCACTCACCGAACGAAACAGCGACGTTTGTAACAAGACACATGATACCACAACACACAAGGAAATGGAGAAAGTCATCTCGGAAACCTGTGAAAATTCAAGTCGATATTCAAATGAGCGTTACAATCTTTTTAAGATGAAGTTTTACACTTTTGAGACCATAATTTTGTGTGTTATTTCGCACGATTCCAGGTCTTCATCAGAGCGATTCATATGATAAGTATAGTGTTTCTCAATGATTTGCATATTGTTTTTTTTCCGAACGTTAAAGCTGCACTTTTCTCAAAACTTTGTTTAACAATGAATTAAGGAAAAGAAAGGGCACTCACCAATCATCCAATAGGAGATAACAGTCAGTAATAAAGTAGAAACAATGAAAATGGGTATCTGTAATGCAACAGAAACACATGATAGTTTAAACAAAATAGAAACATAGTACAGGGCTATACATCAAAACTATACCTGATAGCTTTGGGTTGCTTCGAAATCCATATGATCGGATAGATCATAAAAACAGTGATTTGGCACTGTTTCTGAAGGGAGTAAAGCTGCATGCACTTCGCCTATCTTAACAGGGGAATGTTATACCTTACATATATATCGAATAGGTTTCTTGCGGCATATTGTCTGAAAAGGTGTTCATTCTATACTCTCGGACACATGAAAAGCTATCCTTTATAATTTTAAGAGGTTTATTCAGATAAGAAGAAATTAATCCTTATTCGGCAAACAATCATATATAGGTCATATTCTTTAAACGCAACGGAAGTCTTGGTAAAGTTTTGATACCGTAACGTTTAGTTCTGACGACTCCGAGAGACCTGGGAAGCGGAGGTTCACAGAAGGCGCCCGCGATACTAGAGCTCTATGACCACCGAAACACCGAACTGCACAATAGGCTATTTCAATTCATTCTTTAAAGTGGCATCTTTAAAAACCCAAAATTCCCATGTTAGGGTTAATGAAGGACTGCTATGGACCTATCTACTAGCAGGGAACTGTAGAGACTAATTCATGGTTGCCAGGGACCGGAACTGGTAGTGCAGTTTGGTTCGCACATCGTGAATGTGCTAGGTAGTTTCTTTGTGTTGCTATCACTAAGTGACGTAATATACAAATGATTGAAAAGATACCGAAATCATACTATCCGTACCACAAAACAATAGCTACCTAGCAATTAAGTATGGGGTACGCTAGACGCCTAACTTGACTGTGAGTAACTGAAGGAATAGTCTTCCAAAGCCTTTCATTGAGTCGTTACATTTGAAGACACAAAACGGCTGCGTGCGTAGGATTTTTCTGCCAATGATGATGACGAGGAATTCCATAGTTGGTGAATTATACCATTTCAGGGATAAACCTACCTCTGCTAATGTTTTTGCCAGGTAGTACACGTCTGTTCTGTACATCCCGTTTTTATGTTCTCGCAAAAACACTGGCAGCTCTGCTGGAAATACCTTTTAAAAAAGACATTTATCAGTTAGAAGAGGATCCAAATCTCCAACATTTTGATGGGGAGTTTGAAAGAGTCCCAGGAGACCTAATTCTTTACGGTCTGAATTCATTTTCAATTGTCTGTCCGGGAATTTTTTTTCAGTGTTTCTTAAAAGTCAAGAATGTTACTCAAAACTCAACTTTCCGTTTGCCATTTTTGCCACATTTAAGGTTTACCAATTTTCTATGCCCGTGTGGTTTCCATGTTCACGTTTAAGGAATCTCCTGTTAGCCCTTTGGAATCTGGCGAGAGCTGTGGAACTTGGCCTTGGGGCATACAGCAGCAATCAAGGCAACTAGTACTTCATAAAACATTCATAAAATGTATCTTTTTATCAATATCCTTTGGGAAGTTGCACTTTCAGTCATAATGGCTGGTTTGTAAATAGTCCAGTTAAAAATTACCGCTCAATACAAACATTAACGACACATTCATACAGGGTTAGCCTCGATGTAAAGTAAAATATTCAGAAATTCTGGCAAGTAAGCGTTTGAAATTTGAATATACACAATAGACATATAATTAACAGACATATTAAATTCTACAAGCAGAATACTGCAATGCTGATGCAATGCTGCAATGCAATGCAGAATTTGATATGTCTACATTTTATTTTTGCTGATCAGGTCTTATAGATCCTACGTTCTTCGGCATATTCGTTTGCGGTTCTTTGAAGTCCTTTGTGGTTAATGTTTGTATAATTATAATAAACAGGTCTTTTTCGCGTTGGAATTTGTGAATATATTACTTTAGATGGAGGCTAAGGCTGTAAAAAATGCGCTCTGACTTCTTTAAGACCTTGTTTACATGGAGTGGGGGACCCCGGTCTAGTGGGGTAAGTTTCTTTTGTTTTCACGCTCTGGGGGACACAAAACAAAGGAAACTTACCCCACTAGACCGGGGTCCCCCACTCCATGTAAACAGGGTCTAATTCAGCGGTCTTAGCGAACTCGAAAATGGACTATTGACAAAAAAAAATATGCATACGCCATTTTGACAAATCACTATTGATCACCATTGATTTAAATACTCACAAACAGTACTCCATACAGGCTTGAAAATGAGATCGATACTACAAGAAAGAAATAGGCCCCTGCAATGTCTTGGATTCCATCTTGGTTGTATGGGATTTGCAAGTAAATCAATCCTGCAAGCAATCCCGTGAACTGCAAAAAAATTAATAAAAATGAATAAAATAAATGTAAAATTGTGTTTGGTAATAGTAGAGTGAATGCTATAGTGAATGCTATAAGAATAATAAAATATGGTTATATGATAAAGAAAACGCTGAATTCTACAGAATTAAAATTAAAGCTGACTTTATAATTTTCAGCTTTTAAGCGCTCATCAGAGAACCTGCGTCAGTGAATACATGTAGTAAATGCTACAGTCACTTAGGTGTTCAACTGAGTCAAAGCTCGCTCCATGGAAAGGAATCTAAGATAGTCTTGGATTTTGTATTCCACGCCGTGGATGCCGGATTCCAGGTGCTGGATTTGAGATTCTTGGGCGCGGGAACTTGGATTCCGCATACCAATTGCCAGTGGATTCCGGAATCCTTGAGCTGTATTCCAGATTCCAAAGTTAGAATTTCAGATTTTACAAGCAAAGTTTTTCCGCAAGCAAACAGTCTTGGATTCCGGATTTCCTTACATGGGTCGACAAAGCTTTATTCTAGGTTACTTCATCTATCAATGAATCTCAAGAGCAAACAGTTGTTGACCCACAACCACTCGCCAAAAAAATTGGTCCGGTTGCTATAAATATCCAGCGGATTGTCTGCATACTTACAATGGCGCGGAATATTTTTATTCTAAAAATAAGAGAGTCGCGCTTGTTAGTGGTCCATGAACGCCATAACACTGCCATTAACTGTCGACACCAAGACACCTTGTACCTAAAAAATGCAAATTCCAGTTACTTATGTTACTTATTCAATTCTAATCATGATTACACAAATACTGGAAATCATCACATGTTTAATTCTTTAGAAGCACTTACGGTGAGCGTTTGCTAAAAATGACATCACCCTGAAATGAAGAGAATAAAACTGTCATTTCAGTACGTGTCGAAGGAGATAAGAGTTAGAAAAAGAAAGAGAGAACATTGTCTCATGTGTTATGGGTTACAAATACTGAGCTGTAACATCTAAGTACAGTGGTTGCGTGCAGGGTTGTAGCCACTCCCCACCACAACAACGACAACAACTTCTCTTTATTTTTCCTGCTTAATTTTCTTGACGCAGTCCCCAGTATTTGAAAGCCTAGAGCAGCTGGCTTCGTGGCTTGATTTTAGGTCCTATTCTCGACAGCTATACAAATGACGCACACCCTAAATATAGATTTTCGGTTGTTTGGATAGACTAGGGTATACATAAGACTAAAATGGTGCTTCAATTGATTTCAAGTGCGATTAAAAAAAAAACTATTTATACAAAAAAGAAACAAAACAAAAACGAAAAGGCGCTTAGCACCATACTATGACAAATGCCATCAGTCTATACTGCGAATGATATAACTTGAAACAAACCTGCAGTTCTCTGCTTTTTTCCTGGATCTTGCAGCTATTCTCTTGTTTTGCCTTTACCGCTTCATGTTCACTAAATGCATCACAAATTTCCTATCAGAATAAGAAAAAAGGATCATATAACAGTGTCCCTATTGTACTTATCTGGAATATCTTGTAAATATAGTAGAGGCCTCAGCTCAGCTGGATGTCCAATAAAGGTATTTATTAAGGTTAAAACCTTTTATATAATTACCTGGTCTATGGAAGTGTGCCATTCATAATGCGACTTCCATGTCTTTTTACCGATTTATTTATTATTACTATTGTTATTATAATAATAATTTTTTTTTGGGGTGAGGTGAGGGGGGGGTCAGCCAGATCCTTGGACCCTTAGACCCTTTTTTTTCCGGCCCTCTGGGGCCCCAGTTTGGTTTAAAAATAAGGGGAATAAGGGGGGAGGGGGCCCCTCCCCTGGATCCGTCACTGCAAGAAGCTTAATTAATTCGGTAGTTAGGCGCATCAAGATAACATTGTGGAAACTCATTGAAGTTGTAATACCTAGAGCAACCTCTTCGTAATAAAGTTCTTACTTTAACTCTATTCTTGGACTCTTCTTCTTCTCCTGGTACAATGGCCAAGGTGTTAACAAAATAATCAGCAGGATTAAAGTTCATTGGACAAGGATACCCGAGCCTGAAAAAATATCAAAAGGCAGTCATTCTGACCTTTGTCCATTTCACAAGTGTAGCTTTTTAGGAGACACTGACTTATGAACAAGCAACAAAAGTAACGTTACCTCAAGGCTGCATGGGACAATAAACAAATTTCGTACGTCAAATTTTAAATCTTCCAAGCCAGGGAAAACAAATTCAACTAACTTAGAACTAATCGGTACTGATCATCGCGAGTTAGTATTATTTACTGGAAATTGCTATCTTGACTATATTCTGATGACCCTGTTTCCAGTCTCCCTACCCGCCCCGGCCTGTGAGTGCATAATAGACAGCTAGTTTTCAGATTATTTTTAGCCTCTTTTTCCCTGTGATGCCCAGAGAAAAACTAATTGTACCTTTCAAAGTATGATATCGCTTCAGCTGTTGGTCCCATGTAAGCTGTCTTTCCTTCAGCTAAAAGCAGTATGCTTAAAAAAGAAAAAAAAAAAGGCAAAGTATTTCTCATTTAAGACAGTTGGAAATGTTCAGTGGAAATGATCAGTCCTTTCCATACTTGTATACTTTTAGTACTTTGTGTGGTAAAAGTTGCGAAGAATACAGTATATCGCTCAGAAGAGATCTACGCAGACCAGGAGCATATGACTCAATCAAAGTCTTCTTAAAGCTTTTGTGCTGAACAACAACCTCTCTTTAAACCGTAAAACCATTGTTTCATACTAAATGACACTGCCAGATGTCAACTGAAACACAATATACAATTCAGCTACAAGCAACACTTAACTGACTACTGATACCTGTCAAACATGGCGTAGACCTCAGATGAGGGTTGATGTATAGTACATATGATGGTTCGACCTGAAGCAGCTAAACGCTTAAGTGATGCTATCAAATTCTGAGCCATGTATGAATCAAGACCAGACGTTGGTTCATCAGAAAACAGCAGTGGTGGGTTGGTAAGAACCTGGAAAGGGTATTTTAGTTTGAAGTTATTTCATATGACATTTTCAGAGGTATTTCTCTGGGTTAACCAATATTGTTTAAGAAAATGTTTCTAATTCACGTGCCATATTCATTCACGTTTTAGGGTGCCAAATCTACTTGGTGAGAAGAAGAGCTTTCAGCACCAGATAGCTAGTGTTGACTCAAATTATAAAGTAAATAACTGTAGCTTCAACACTCAGGCCGATAGCAAAGTTTGTCGCTTCCAAAGAAAGTAGGAAAACTGAACGGTTTTTCGCTTTATGTGTTTTTTGAGCAAGCTTTTATTGCCCCTATAGGCTGCCGCCATGTTGCAGCTGTGCTCGTTATGCTTGATGTGGACGTTCCGCTTCGGTCAACAAAGACTTTTTGCACTACTGAGGCCAGGAGGCGGATAAATGTTGCTCTAGAATCCTTCAAATGTTTTAGAGATGAGGCCAATAACAATATACTCACCTCCGATGCAAATGCCAATCTCTTCTTTTCTCCTCCAGAAATTCCCCTCACTCGCCCTGGTGTCCCAATGACTGTGTCAGCACAGTTCTTTAGGCCAAGCTAAAAAAAATAATAATAATAAATAAGGACAATGGTTACACCCTGTAAGTGGTCAAATATACTTTTCCACGTCTGAAACTCTCTTTATTCAAGCGGTTCCATCCATTTGCAAATAAATGAACTGATTGACTGCTTTGCTTCATACTTGGGTGTCCTTTGGCTACTAAGCATAATTTTGTAGCTGTAACAGGTGGGATATGTTTTAAATGCACCTGCCTTTGGACAACGATGGGCATGTATAGTGACCCTCTAGTTTTTCCATGTGACAAAGTTCGTCGGGTCTTTCTTCAAAATTTTCAACCATTAATACAGTATTTAAATGAATATATTGGGAAGTCTCTACGACCCCCAGTGTGAATTTTAAGCCAAGATAGTGCGGCAATATAATAGTCGGTGATTCAGTAGTGAATAACCACATGCGGGAAACCTCGAGCTTAACCGACAAACTGCTTGTCTGGATCAGTCATGTATCATAGTTTAATCGCATTTTGTTGGCTCTCCTTGTGCGTGATAGAAACGGAAGTTAGAAGGACTTAAAAAGCAAGCAAAGAAACAAGAACCAAAATAACATAACGATTCAGATTTACCAGATCCACCAAGTGGTTCTTGGTCTAATCCTGGTCGAGTTGGAATTTGGAAGTGATGGTTTTTGAGGAGAGGGGAAAACCGGAGTACCCAGAGAAAAACATCTCGGACCAGGGAATAGAACCGACATCAAGCTCAACCCATATATTTCGTCGACACGGGAATTTGAACCCGGGCCTTTATTAGGGGGAGGCGAGTGCTCTCACCACTGCGCCACCCTTGTTCTCAAAAAATATACAACTAAGGAAGCAATAACCCTTTTGGTTATAAATAATGGATTGTTAGGTCACTCGGCTCTCGTTTCTGGCTTAGAGTTATTTGCTAAACAGTCGTTTTATCTCCTAAGCCCTAACGTCAGGCCTACCATGATGTATAATAATTATATTTACCTCATGAATGACCTCCTCGACACGATCCTTTCTTCTTTCCTTTGGCGTGTGTTTATCCATACGAAGTGCAGCCTTAAAAAAATTAACAGTTGTTGTGTGTTTAAACGAAATTTAATTTCGTAAAGTAAGAAACATACTTCCATACAGTAAAAGCAATTCAATAAATAATTATACTAATAATAACCAAAGGTTAGGGATTGTGGGCGAGATTGATGCGACGGAACCTGTTTTGATCGAGCGCTGTGCTTTGCGAATGTTCCACATGTTAATACAAGGTAAAAACGCAAGTTATCAGATTGAGAGTGATAGAACGTACAGAATCTTGTGATCAATGCAGATTGCGTTTCGTGCTTTCCATTCATTCTTTGTGGAAGTCCAAGCAAATGATGGCTACATATGTACCGGTCATATGTGATAGCAACCTGTCACTGGAGTCTGTAAGAATCTCGGCCGTCCTCTTTGGTCGTCCGCGATTATAGTAAGATAAGGACAACCTGTCTTTTTTCACGTTATTCCCTGACAATCATAAGATTTTATTATTAAGTGATAATAGCATACTGAAAAAGCTAAGTCCTAGGTATGCGAATTTATTCAAATAAATACGTGGAAGGCTATTATTACCTGGAAAGTCAAATGTTCTCTGACAGTGAGCGATCCAATGAACAAGTCTTCCTGTTGAATATACGCCGACACAGTATTGATATTAAGGCCAGCGGGATGTCCATTCACTGTAACTGTTCCTCGTACTTCTATCTGAGCAATATTCCGATGTGCTAACACATTCATTAGAGTTGACTTGCCAGCACCACTAAAAAATATAGAACAGTTTCATATTTTTTATTGCCTGAGAAAAATGTTATGCCTTCCTGGAGGAATAAATAACTCCTGAGGTGGCATTGAATTTAACCGTTTCACTAAGAGCTGTTTTGACAAAAACGGAGAACTGTTTTAAAAGTTTCCTTTGTAGGCGAGTCAAAATAACCTCAAAGGAAGTGCAAATTATCAAAAAAAAAAAATTATTTTAACTCCGGATTTGGAGTAACCGCGTAGAAAACAACCCATCCAAAAAGGATTAATCTGAAACTAAAATTTCAACTCGTCTTTTAGATGAGTTTTAATAACTCTTGGAAAATTACTGTATACACGTAGCAATACTGAGAAATTATCCAACTTCCCTCACGTTGTACTATATAAGATGTAAATCATGGCAAGAAAGCTTTCTTGTAATAACTTTCTGTGCATAGTTTGTTACTCTAAATATAATTGTAATTATCTTATTATTCACTCCCCTCAGGACTTTTAACAGGGATAATTTACAACACTAGTTGGAGGACTTTGCTAAACTGCTTATGGTGCAGTTTATTGTAACATTGAAAGAATATGTAATGATGTCCCCCAGTATGTAAGTGTTGATTTGAGACGGACCGCTACACAGAGGACTACGACCCCTACTTTTTACAAAAAGTGCGTGGGTTCTCTAACGTCCCACACAAACGCATTTGCTTACCTAGTTCCCATGACAGCCAACAATGTTCCAGGCTCTATTGTACCACTAACTGTGTATATCAGAAATAAAAGCATATTAACACATTTTACCTAGTGTTATTTTTGTTGAGCCGAAGGGTAGTCTGTGATCAGTTGCCATGCAGGATATTTTACCGGGAATCAGAAACTAACACAGGTGACACCTGATCACTTGCACGGGGCATCAGCCCATTTTGATTGTGCGCTTGACTTCACCAAGACATTCAGGGATTCGTTGCATGTACCTAATTAACCTGTATTCCATTTTCACAGGCCCCACTTTTTTCCTTATAATGACTTAGCAATTTTCAACGCGAACAAAAGAGGAGCCAAAGTGAGCGTTTGTCAAGTTGACATGTGGCTTTTTCTTTTATTTTTTTCTGTATGCTTCATGTCAGTTTATCAAAATCTATACAATCACAGGTGCGAATACCCTGAACGTCCAAATGTGCTAGAACCCTTTCCCCTTCTGGGTAATAGGTTTCTGTCAATTAATCATTGTCTTTGATTGCAATGCATATAAGGCAGTGGACTATCCTGATCCCGTATTATTTTTGAGATAGTTGCATAATTGCTTACCATCGAATAAGATTTGTTTGATTTTCGGCTCGTCATCCTTGTCTCCACAATACAACCGTTTCCATACAGACGGTCTCGGTTGAGGAACAAACACATTAATGTTCTTCCATGACAATGTTACCTTCTCTCTCAGGTCTTCAACACTCGTTACGTTAGCGATGACGTCTGTGCCAGGGTCTGTGTATCTTGCGTTAAACGCAAGACCATTTAGACTGTCAGTTGACCTAGACATTTCAGACTTCGATGAAATAAAGTTCGCCATTGTTCTTTTCTGGTCTGTGAGTGAAAGACACCCAGCACTGTGCCCCTTGGTCAATGAATCCTCAGCAGTTTTCCTGCTCACTACGACAAAAAATAATATATAGTTTTCTGATTTACTGGCCTAGATCTCAACTGAGAGCCGAAGGCTTATCTTATGGTTTCAAACTATGCTTGAATGTTCAAAAACGGTGATATGACTCCCTGTTGTATAAAATGTCCTCTAAACTATAAAAGAAAGATAGTTACTCATGCTCTGAGGTCGAAGGAGGGCATAATCAATGCCGTTTGAGTGTGCTGGGCTCAATAACACAAAAATCCTTGAAAACATTACTCCTATATTATGTAATACAATATACCTAAAATTCAGTGTTGTTCTCTCCATTCTCAGTTTTAAGAACCACATACATCTTTGAAAAGTAGTTTTATTATGTGTTATTCAGTCTAGTAAATTTCAACCTCCAGGATACGAATTGAGTGGATTTCTATTGGCTTAAAAACTATAACCCTTTAATTAACAGTTTGATATTGACTTAAAGTGTTCCGCTTCAGTGTTTAAACCAGTCGATAACAGGTGGTTCTCAAGAAATTACAAACAGTTGCGTAGATCGAAAGTAGACGCTTTTCAGCTCTAAAAAGAAATATTGATTGAAGCCGCGCAATAAACAGATGCTGAACAGAGAAACTGCACAACAAAATTTCCAAATTTAAGGGAGAGTTCGACTTGCTCATAGTTACAAAAAGGAAACAAAAAGAAAGTCAGATAAATTAATTTACCAATCTATTTATCATATTGCTATATTTTGATTACCCGCTTTTAGTTCTTTAAATATCAGAGTTTGGAAATACTAATAAACAAAACCCTATATATTAAGAACAACGACTGTTCTTAAATCCATTTTTAAGTTTTAGCTTGCGTTACACCAATTCTTACTGACCTTTCTCGGGTGGCGGACTCGCATTCGTAATTGTCCGCGAATTCCAACTCTGTTCGTCAGACATATGTGTTGAAAAGTGTTGGACGAATGGTGAAAGTGAAGTAAGCAGGCACAATGCTTTCAGCAACTGCTATTTTTGATCGTTTTCTGTGCACTGACAAGACTGAAGCAAGATGGGCTATTCCGGCGACACAAATTGGCCAAACTTACTTTTATCAGTGTTTATCGGAAAAGCTGCCTTTGGTTGTGTACTTTAAATTCTTAATCATTTGTTGAGCGTTATCCATTCATCCACGACTTCTTTCTACACCAATTAGAATCACTAATCCAAACAAAAACCGAAACGAATTGAGTTTCTAAAGTACTCAGCTGATTTATACACTTAACTAGAGTACTAAATCACTTTTAAACTATTCGCTAATATTGCATTTCAGCTAAACAATAAGAGCTTAAATTCCTGAGAAACAAACTGAAAAAAAAAAAACTTGAGTTCATCAAGTACCGTGTTGTTTAAAACACTTCTCTTGCTGATAATTACAATTTTTGAATTATTTGGCTATATTGCATAGTCATCCACGACTGGATAATTCAAACCCGTTAGGAGGAATATTTACATTTATTGAAATACGATAAAAATCATTAAATAAAACGTAGTTTACAGTTAATTTTCGTCAAATACGTTTTGGGAAGTTAGTTGCAGTTGTTGTTGTTGTTGGTTTTTCAGTTTTAATTTTCTTTCAACTGAGTTATAACTGAGTTAATTGGCCACAATGGAAAGTCACAATGATTATGCTATAATATGCATGCGTATTTTTTAAGAACCGAGGCTGTAACCACTTGACAAAACCTGCCGTTATATCTTTCAACTGATCGAGTCCTTTATAAAACTTTAACTGAGCATGTACAGTATCTGCAACAGGTCTGCACAAAATTCTGTATTCTTCTCAAAATTCTGCTTAATAAATGAACAAAATTAATTTCTGTTTCTTGGTTTGACGAAAGAAAATAATAATTTTTTTTAATGGGGTCAGATTTCGCTGACATGGTTAAAACAAAAGTTGCGATGATGCTACGGATATGTTCTTCAAAGCTTTCAATTTGTGGAAGCGAAACCGGCTATATATTATATATTCGGGGAAAGACACACACTAAGTAAACTTATTTCACTGCAGAAAGTGTTATTTCTTTCTAACTAATTGACCAGCTATATTGTCAGGTCATCCAAAAATCAATGGTCTATTGTTTTATAATATAACCACTCAGTTTTACATGATGTATATATTTGATGACTGAAACAACGTAACTGAATAGTGCAGTACTTATTCAACCTACGTAAAATGTTCATCTTTGATAGCTAAGATGAGTGTTTTTAAATAAAATTGGTTCTTTCTCGTTTACAAAGGGAAACCGGTCAGCTTGTGGTTTGGCAGAAGGTGGGAAACAACGTTAAAACAACATAAACGAATTCTCGTTCTCATAAAAGTGACAATGAAAGCATAACAAAGTTGAAGTTAAGTGCAGTTTCATTTCATCCTCCGAAAGTATTCCACTGCAACGGCAACCCCGAGAATTCCTGCCCAAACCTTGGCTTCTTTTTCAATGAGGAGAAGAAAGTAATGCTGTCATGGACGGATAACCGACACGGTCGTGGACTGTTACCCTCTACTTATAATTTGAAACAATCGACGGCAGACTGATCTGAACGATACTGAAAAATAGCGAAAAACGAAAAAAAATAAAAAATTGCTGAAAAATAAATTTAAATATAGCTAAACAAATTTGCGTAATATTTTATTTTGTTTATTTGTGGGCAAAAATCACTTTGCCTTTGGGGTTCTATTCCATGCACAGTACCACTGGGAAAACGTATCACTACGCAGACTTTCACCTGAGTAAACACTAGCGAAAAATACGCACCGACTCGCGAGAGCACTGAAAATTTTCGCCGACATTGATACGAGGCAAAAGTATTTACCAAGCTTTCTCTACATGGTCAAACAAAAACGAACAAAATTAAGAAAGATTGCACTGGCCGGGAATCGAACCCGGGCCTCCCGCGTGGCAGGCGAGAATTCTGCCACTGAACCACCAGTGCTTAGCGTTCACGTGCAGAATAACAATAGAACAACAAAAATCAGTCAATTCAATTAAGTTTTGCTTACTTGTTCCTTTCGTCAAAGGGCTTCCTGACCAAAGCCCTAATGCTGTTTACTCATTTCAGTTAAGAGAATATTTACTTTGTCACTCACCAAGTCTTATTTTAAAATTGTAAATTTTCCATGCTTTGCATGAATCAATTACAAAGGCAGTAAAGTTGATAAAAGGGTTCTGTACATAAACGGCACTTGATAGTGAAACTTGCTCCCCTGGCGACTGACGTAAACATGAATAACGATCAAAGACAAGACGGAATGACACGCCATGTTAGGAGGTTTGAAGTTGAAAAGCCGTGTGTAAAAGTGGTGGCATCTGGGCCAGAGCAGAATATCGTTAAGGTATTTTGAAGGCTCAGTTCATTGAACGTTCGCACATTAGAAAGTAACAATTATAAGTGTAAAAACAATGGCTACATTATTTTGTAAATTGCACTTTTTAAAGCTTTATTGAATTTACTCCAAGTTAATTGTAGAAATACAAAAAAGGTGACTTCTGACTTAAAAAAAGGAGAAAAAGTCGGGCCTCCTGCACTGGCCGGGAATCGAACCCGGGCCTCTCGCGTGGCAGGCGAGAATTCTACCACTGAACCACCAGTGCTTCCCGGTAGAAATAATTCCTTCTTTGTTGAAGCGTTTCACTTTTTGATCAGTTGACATTTTTGTACCTATTATAAAATAAACAAGTTGACTCAGATAACATTTTTTAAGACCCTGTCAGTAAATTAAAGCAAGCGCTACTGTTAGAAATCCTAACTGAAGATTATCGCAGCAATTAAAATTTTTAATGGATGGCAATTTGGCTTAAACCTAGTAGGAAATCACAGATGTCCAACCGTAACGGTCTTATTGAGCCTGGTTCTTTATTGGCGTTAAATCAGTCAGAAACAAATTTTAACCTTAAAAATCGAGCCCCATAGCTGGTAGTTAAAGTACCCTCCCCCCTCCGCCTCTAGTTGTAGCTGAACTGGACAAACTGAATCTCGTCACGGCTGCAAAGGCTTTGAATTGCCACGAGAGTATAAACAAGTGTGTAAATTAAACTGCAATAACAAGATTAAAGCTTTGTAAAGTTGATTTAATCATATCATCTTGTCGGATTGAAAGCTTGAGCATTGATCACCATCTCTGCAAATATATTAATATCTTAGTGCAGACAACTTAAAGATAGAAACGAAATCAATTCAGATTGACGCCTGAATAAAGCATTCTTTAATTTGAGGTAAAGATATCATTGTACTTAAATGCTTCGAAGTTTCTTTATATATTCCATGCTTTTTGATCGTTTAATAATAATAACACCCTCCAGGATCTGCATAAATCTTCATATAAAAGGAAAGCCAAAGCCACTACCTTGTGTATTATTATTCGGTCAAACATTTCCAGCTTAAAAAACATGCTTACTTCGATCTTTATCTGATGTTCCCGTCTTCATATGAGTTGGAGTGAAGGCCTAAAATGGACTGGGTTCAGATACAAAAGTTAGGGAATTGAGAGCAATTTCCTTCTATAACACTCCAATCGGGAAAGCGGCCGCCTGCTCTTCAGTTAAAAACTCCACGGCAACGACACCAAAGTATCACTTTGCAATCAGGATTCCTTAACATAATTATTGTTAATGATGTTAAACAGTCGTTAACGTTATCAGGAGAAGAAAGGAATAATCTACAGAATTCAGGACTATTTTTGCTCACATGGACGGAGTAATTAATAAAAATGTCGCCCGTAAACACTTAGTCTAGCATCTCGTCTCAGTTTTATCGTCTTTTTGTCCATTCGCCATTGTCTGCAGCCGAAACAACAGGGGCACCCAACGTCAATTTGCGGAAAATACCTGTTCGGAAGACGATTTGAGATCTAGAATTTTCAGATCATTTGTCGTAAACTTTCTTGCTTGCCTGCCTCTCTTAGGATTTTCGAACATCTAAAAAATGGCATAATTGCCCATTTTCAACGGATTTTTACCCGTAAAAGGTCACCTAGAATTTTCGGGAGGCTGTCTTCTGGCTGAAATTTTCGAAAAGGTAATTTTTGATCCGTATAATTTTCGGATCACTAGACTTTCAGCAAGGAAATCGAAACTGATGAAAAATTATTAGGGGAGAAAAAGATGCCTATATCTACCGTTTAACTACTAAAATACGCTTAACAATGCTATATTTAACTGGTTTTGAGCTATATTCTCGCTGGGTGCCCCTGAACCAAGCCATGGTTGCTGGCGCTGCCGAATCTAGCCTTATGGACTTTTATCGGTAAGGACATTAAACGTTGAAACACAATAGGTGCGGTCACACTAGCGACTTTATGCATGGGCAAATAGCTGTTGCCCATGGGGAAGCAATTTGCTCACCGAATACGTCTTATTATACTGCATCATGGGAGATAGTAGAACTATAAAACAGGTTTTCACTTGAGTAGACACTTAGGGAGATTGAGGAACGACGACGGCAACGGCAACGAGAACGGCAAAAAAGCAGTAGGTTTGAATAAAAAACAACATCTTTGCACTTGCATCACGCTCTTTTGTACATTTCTTTGCCGTCGTTTCACGACTACGACGTGAAACTGCCTAATTTGACGTTTTGTGGAGGACGCGAACAAAAGACAACGACCCTCTTTTAATTTTTTGATTATTGATAGAGTCCTTTAGAATTCAACTCCCGAAAAATTCGCCAAGATTTGACGAAATTAGGGAGATGGAATAAGCACAATTAAGATTGAAGCAGCGTGAACGTACTGCTTACAGTAGGTGACGTTTTCGTAGCCGTCGCCGTCGTTGTTGCTTAAGCTCCCTACTAAATGAAAAAACGTTTCAACTTAAGTGACCAGTAGCTATGCAAGTTTGTTGCTAAGAAAAACAAGTGTCGTTACATACGAAAAAGGTTCTACTCCCACAGGACTGGTTGCCGTTTCACTGTTTTGGGGTACTAATCAGTAGCGCACTGATGTCATATGAAAACGAGCTATTTCTGACTGCACGTTAAAGAGCAAAACTTGTGCTGACACTAGTTCTATTTCAGTTTCAAGAACTAAGGATATGATTAAGCTTTCTATATCAAGAAAATGCTAACATAAAAGTAATAAAAAGGTCTTGCACTGGCCGGGAATCGAACCCGGGCCTCCCGCGTGGCAGGCGAGAATTCTACCACTGAACCACCAGTGCCTTTACAAACACACATAATGATATGTTTAGACATCTTAAAAAAAAATTCAGAATTCTCTAAGATCTCTAGTTCCTAAGTTTATTCTTCCAAACTGATGATTCTCAAAACATTCCCAACAATAGTTGTAGACAACATGCGTTATACATCTACTTTTATTTTCGAAAAAAAAAAAAAAAGCATATCGGAAACAGCGGCACTGGCGAGGAAAGAGCAACGAATCCGTCATTTTTGCAATCCAAGGATCGTAGGTTTAACATAACTTAACCCAAAAAAAAAAAAAACGCTTCTTCACCAAACTAGAGACAAGAAGTGAGTTATATTCCTACGGTTTTTCGTAATTGAACGTAGCCCCCTAGGACCTATAATTTCATTAGATCTCTTTATTGTTTTTATCGGGTTAGGGTCCATTGTTACTGTTTTTTGTCAGCCACTCATGTGAGGCCTTGTGTGAGCTATATGTACCGCACTTCTCGTACGGTCAAGCCGTCCTTCTTCAGGGAGTTGTACTGGATAAAAAGACAGAGATTCGTTACCGTGTTACTTTAAAGCGCAAAAGCCCTCAACTATAAACATGATGAAACGTTTAAAATCTATGGCTATAACAACGATGTACGTAACAGCAATATTTCATATTTGTAAACATATAGGTTTGTAAAAAATGAGCCAGTCAGTGAAACAAAAGAACCATTTTTTTTAAGAGCCAATAAGCTTTTGATTGGCACATTAATATCAATCGGTGACGTAACACGAATCACCCCAATAAACGAACAGGCCCGTAAGATAAAATAACAAGTTCAGGGAATTATAATATAGAGCCACATTGTGTTGGCAGTTCATCGAATTTTAATATTCTGTGTGCAAGCAAAGCAAAAGTCGACAGGAGTTTGAACAAAATTTTTTTCCTTGCACTGACCGGGAATCGAATCCGGGCCTCCCGCGTGGCAGGTGAGAATTCAATCACCGAACAACCAGTGCGTTATGGTGGTATACCACCTTTCTTCATTGAAGAGTTTTATTATCAATCTACTTTGATTTACAGTTTAGTCTTCAGGTGGTTCTAGCTATGGGGTGTTACAGCGTCAATACCTCCTAAGTTTGTGCTTAAACTATACTCGTCGCGGCCATTAACAAAGATTTTGAAAAACTACCACCATAACTGTATTAAACAAGAATGAACATGGGTAACAGTGACATCAGAGTTGCCATAGCAACGAAATGACGCTATTACCTATTTGGAAATTGAGAAACGGTTCTTAAGAATCCACTTCTGGATAAATTCATGCACTTTGTATTTGTATTTGTTTTGTTTTGTTTTGTTCTTTTTTCAGTGGCGGCACCTTTCTCTTTAATTCATCATCTTAGTCTATAGATCTTTTAGCAGTTTTGCTGTTTCATTTTGGTTACATTTTGCCTAGACTAGGCCGCAAAATAAGATTTCCCGAATTAACATTGACGCACAGGCCCTAGGGTTTAATATTGGCTAAAAGTGTTCCGCTTCATTGTTTAAACTACTTGTGGATGAAACTGATTGTTCTCATTGAAATTACAAACATGAGTTACATGATTAATTCAGTTCTGCTAAGCTTACATATGTAACATATTGATCAGGGCTCAGCAAACTGTTCCTAACTGCAAGAAGTATACGACAAAAAACGGAAAATGTAAGGAAGACAATTAAAGCGGCAAGTTAGATCAATTCATTACAAATCCAATAATTATTGCTATATTTCAATTACCTGCTTAGCTCCACCAATATCAAAGTTTGGAGTTACCACTAAAAATAACCTTATCTAATAAGAACCACGGTGATTCTAAAATCCTATTACAAAATCATAAATTTCCTTGTTTTTTCCTTCTTTTATTTTTCGTCTTCTATAATCCTTACCCTTCTCGGACTAGGAACTCACGTCCACAATGGTACAAGAATCAAAGTTCCGTTTGTCAGCCATGCATGTATTTATTGAAAAGTGAACGTAGAAAGTGAAACCGTGAAATTTGGACCAAGAGACACAAAAACGGACGGTCTCTCCAACTATTATTTTTAAATACCTTCAATGTGCAAAAAGAAGCAAGATATTCTGAACCGAACTGAACAACTTTCGTTTATCTAGTTATAATCCGAAAAGCTGTCTTGATTTGTTTACTTTTACTTTTTAATCATCTGTAAATCGCTATCCAGTCATCCGCGACTTGTTTGTTCACCAATAGACCTTGTCACGGTTTTCGACGTCATCTTGACGAGTAGGCAAACGCGCTAAAAATTACAGTGTTTGTACGAGAATCTAACGTCGAATAATTTCCGCAGAACGGCTATTCTGAAAAAAATATCAGTTGTAAACTAAAGCTTCACTCCTAAGGATTCTAGTGAAAAAAAAAATGAGGGGGTTACATGCGCTAAAAGACCTAAAACCACTTTTTTGAATTTTCTTTATATTTGTCTGTAAGAAAGTCGCGGGAAAATTACGGACAAATATGTAGAAAATCTAAAGCAAGCCTCTGGAGAAATTTAAGCTTAGGTACGCACCCATTTTTTTTAGTACAATCCTTTGTTTCGTAGCTTTAGTTTCCAAGTCATATTTTTTTCAGAACAGCCCTTTTAGGGAAATTATTCGACATTAGATTCTCATGCAAACACTCTAATTTCTCACACGTTTACATACTCGTCAAGACGGCGTCGAAAACCGTGACAAGGTCTATTAGTATCAGTATTCTCGAGGCCAAAACTGATAAGAATTGAATTTTTCAATGACCGTGTTGATTTATAGACTCAACTTGATTACTAAATCACTTATAAAACTATTTGCTTATATTGCATTTTGCTCAGTTAGTAAACCAATTAGAACCTTGGAAAAGCAAGTACCGATTTGTTTATAAAACTTTTCTTGCTTGCTAATCACTTGAAGAACTATTTGCCTATATTGCACAATCATCCACGACTGGACAAGTAGCCATCGGATGTAGGAATCACTTTAATTCTTTTATTTTACAATTTAAAAGTAAGGTAAAAATCAAAGAAAAACTTAACTCTTTCGTCGACTAAGTTTGAGGGCTATGTTTGGTGAACGTAAATGCATTTTGAATAAAGAATTTTAAACCACTTGACAAAACCAGGGGCACCCAACGCCAATTTTCGGAAAATATCTGTTCGGAAGACAATTTGAGATCTAGCATTTTCGGAACATTTGTGGTAAAATTTCTTGCTTGCCTGCCTCTCCTAGGATTTTTTACTCTTAAAAGGTCACCTAGAATATTCGGGAGCCTTTTTTCTGGCTGAAATTTTCGCAAAGGTAACTTTTGATCCCTATAATTTTCGGATCACTAGACTTTCAGCTAGGAAATTCGAACAGATGAAACATTTCTAGGGGATAAAAATATGCCTATATCTACCGTTTAAATACTAAAATACATTTAACAATGCTATGTTTATTTAAGTGGTTTTGAATTATATTCTCGTTGGCCATGGGTGCCCCTGACAAAACGTGTTGGTATAACTTACAAATGATCTTAGACTAGTCCTATAAACATCTACAGGTGAACAGTGCCCGCTACACTGTACAAAATCGTTTATTCTAGCCAAACGTATGCAAGTTGAAAGAGCCAAATTCTATCCTATTTCAGCTATTTATGTGTTTGACGAAGAAAACAATAAAACTGAGTTTTCAATGAAACAAACTAGATTTCGAGGTAAGGTAAAACAAAACCTCGGTGATACCTTGGACATGGTTCTATCAAAGCTTTAATTTCAAATCAGTGTGATGTTGATGCGAAACTGCGACCAGCTATTCGGGGGAAAATTAACTATAGATTTATTTTTTTTTTTCTGCTATAATCTTCAGCGATATTGTCAAGTCATCCAAAAATGCTCGATTAACCACTTATTTTCACTACCTCAGGCTAAAACAACATAATACAACCTACGTAAAACGGTCGCCTTTATCAGTTAAGATGAGGGGTTTTAATGATAAGGGTCATTTTCATTCACACGGGAAAAGCTGGCGGTCGGTTGACAGGGGTCGACACTCTGCACCTGACTCTGAGGTGTCTATTATTTCAAATAGCACTTCTCATTCTCAGACTAGTGACTAGTAGCCTAAATTGGACTTGTTTCAGATGCGAAATTTAGGAAAATGAGAGCAATTTCCTTTTAGAACATTTCAATCATGAAAACGAGCGGCCGCTGGCTCTTCCTTGAATATTCCACGACAACGACACAAATGTACCACTTTGCTATCAGGATTCCTTAACATAATGAAAATGATGTTAAACAGTCGTTATCAGGTTCCCTGCTAGCAGAGGTCTCCCACGAAGAGGCAAAAATTTTGCCTCGTCGTGAGAGACCTCTGCTAGCAGGGAATTATCAGGAGAAGTTAGGGATACTCTGCCGAATTCAGAACCGTTTTTGTCAACATGGATGGATGATTAATAAACTTTTCACTAATAACACTTGTTTAGTATCTCGTCTCAACTCGATAGTATTTTTGTCCGTTCGCATTTTACTGCAGCCGAACCAACCAATGAGTTCCAGCACAGCCAGATCTCTTGCGGACCTCCATCGGGTAAATACAATGTACGTTGAATTTCAATCAATATTTGACAGAATTATCCCAACGGCAACAAAAGGTAAAAACCAAATGGCAATCTATTTAACAAATGGCCAAAAACTTTGCTTTCCCGTATGCATCTATTCAACTGCATCATGGGAGAGGGTAGAACGTTCTCACTTCCGGGCCAGTATCTATGCAAATGTATTAAAAACAAACAAAGGCTTTTACATAAGAATAAGGTTCAATTCCCATACGACCGGTTTACATTATTTACACTGTTTACAGGTAGCCATTACGGCACCTGAAAGAGGACCGATAACGCACCCAGCACAGGAAGGGTGACCACATCACCGGGGTCTGCTTCCCCTACTCCTTTCAAGCGAACAGTGGTGTGAGCTCTTTTACTTCCCACAAGAGCCAAGTGGAAGTGCTGTGAGACGGGACCTACACTTTAACCTCCCTATCCTTGGTTATACACCAAAATCATGGATGCTGTTTCATTGTTTTGGGACACCAGTCAGTGGGGAACGTGACGTCATATCAAAACGCTCTATTTCTGACCGCAATAACAGTTTCAAAGACTTAAAAAATATTAAACTTTTTATATCAGGTAAAAGCAAACCGAAAATAACAATGATAAATAAAAATAACTTTGCACTGGCCGGGAATCGAACCCGGGCCTCCCGCGTGGCAGGCGAGAATTCTACCACTGAACCACCAGTGCCTTTACATACATACACAATGAATTTGCAGGATTGCTTTTGAAATCCTTTTGGATGGTTAAACATCAAGAAAATTACGCACAAAGTTTCCAGAATTCTCTCAAGATCCTAGGTATATTTCTCTAAACTTTTACACATCTCAAAGTGCTTTAGATTTACTGTAATTTTCGTAAAAAGCATAATACAGAAAGACATCGGAAACGGCAATAACGCGAGGAAAAAGCAACGAATCAATCATCTATACCATCCAAGGATCGTAGGCTATATAGCTTAAAGAAAAAACCGCTCGTACACTAAACTAAAGACAAAAGCAGCGAGCAGAGCTAAAATAACAAAAAAAGAAAAGTCAAGGAGAATCACTAACAGTTTTCGAGATTTCGTAATTCTTTACGCAGCACTCTAGAATCTCTGATTTCATTGGATCTCCAAGCTCCGTTGTAAGGGCCAGGATCCATTGTTTCTATTGTCTCTATATTATTTTCTCAGCCGATCCAATGAGGCGCTGTTACCGACCATTTTCCTCTACGGAAATTCGTTCACTTGTTTGCAGCATAAGCTAGAATAAATCCTGTAAATTAGAAATATAAAAAAATTTTGAAATTTATGCTCGTTACTAAAACATCGCTAGACGTATCGGTGTATTTCGTGTCTGCAATCATTCCGTTTCGTTATTACGAAATTAAAATGTTCCGAACACGGGCACAAAATTATCATTGTTTCAGAAGCCAAAAAGCCTCTGGCTGGCACATTCAATCGGTGACGCAACACAAAACATTGCTAAAAGAAAACGAACACTCCTTGATAAGATAACAAGTTTAAAGAAATATAAACAAGAAGGTTTAAAACAAACAAGTTTTGTTTGCAGTTGAAAATAAATGAGCAAGTAAATGAGCTGTGTGAGGGAAAATTGGAAAAAAAAAAAAAACAACAACAACAACAACAAACAGAGCGAGTTTTGGACAAAAATTTTCGCCTCCTTGCACTGGCCGGGAATCGAACCCGGGCCTCCCGCGTGGCAGGCGAGAATTCTACCACTGAACCACCAGTGCCTTTCGATGGCGTTCCCTCTGTATTAACAAAAAAATTGCTTAATATCAGTTCAGTTTCAGTAGCAGTTGCATTTTTTTTTGTTCATCTATTACCCGCGAAAAGGCTCGACGTGCAAAGCTTAACAGGGCTTTAAAAAAGGTACTGGATATAAGCGTTTGGTAAGTCTGTTATCCAGTCAGGGGCACCTTGGTTTTATGGCGTCCTATCAGTATAATCTTTGTTTTACTGTCCGTCAGCAACCTTACTCAACGTTCCATGGAAATTGAGAAACAGATTGAAATTGTAATGAATTGTAAATGTCTGTAATGAGTTGTAACTGTTTGTGTGTAAGGAATGAAAAAAGGCTAAAAATTAGAAAAAGCCTGACTCTTTATCCTTTCAGGGGCACCCAACGAGGATATAGTTCCAAACCACTTAACATAGCATTGTTCAACGCATTTTAGTTTTTAAACGGTAGATATAGGCATATTTTGATTCCCTAAAAACTTTTCATCTGTTCGGATTTCCTAGCTGAAAGTCTAGTGATCCGAAAATTATAGGGATCAAAACTTATCTTTTCGAAAATTTCAGTCAGGAAAAGGCTTCCGAGAATTCTAGGTGGCCTTTTTTAGGGTTAATATCCGTTTAAAATGGGTAATTATACCATTTTGTAGATGTTCGAAAATCCTAGGAGAGGCAGGCAAGCAAGAAATTTTACAACAAATGTTCCGAAAATTCTAGTTCTCAAATCGTCCTCCGAACAGATATTTTCCCGAAAATTGCCGTTGGGTGCCCCTGTCCTTTACTTTTCAATAGATTCGGTAACTATCTTTAATACTTTCTTCTATCCAGGAAAGTCTAGCTTCTTTCCCTCTATTTTATTCCCGTCTTTATATTTCTCGATAGTCCAGAGTCAAGGCAAACAGACGGCTACCATCATCGTATTTGAGAAACCGCTGGGGTAGTGCCAGGGGTGACTCTCGTATGAAAGGAACGGCTTCAATATGAAAGCGTTTGGCCTTCAATTTTTCTCTCGGAACACTCTAAGTCAGACCAAATTCCGCAAGTTGCGCCCCTGTCGGATCTACGCCTCTTTCGTATAACAGTCCCCACAAGATATTGTACTCGATCTGCCCACGCTAAGCCTAAACCAGTTCCTACTTATCTTTCTATTTTACTATGTGAAGCGGAATTTTTACTTTAATTTGTTATTTTAGTAATTAAAATTATTTTGTCTTATTTTGTATCGAGAATAATTTTCCATTCAAAAACCGGACAAGAAGCAGTCATTCAAAAAGAGAGACAGTATTAAAGATAATGCCCCGAATTTAGTTGTTATTTATTAGAAAACCGATTATAAAGCCAACAAAATCCAACAAGATGAAAACAACTGGGCATGTGGTTGATGTTAGAAACTCCCTGGACTTGAGCAATTGTTTGTTCAACCGTTTGTTTTCTACACTATAATGGATGAGAGAATTACTGTAACCCTGGATTAGAAGATTTAAGTGCGAAAAATCCTACTAAGTGTTAAGTGCTAAAAATCCTAATGCATGGCGCTAAGCGTTCCATAAAAATGAGTGGACCACACGAACAACCTAAAAGAACCAAACGCACGATATCGTTCTTTCTGCGTCAAGTATACGGCTGCGCTATTTATCACCTTACTACTCAAATCTAGCCCCTACGAAGGACCTTCGTCGGTGGAGACTAAGCAGGGCTGATATATAGATCAAACTCGGTGGCCGTGGGCTCGAATGCTATCAAGTTGAAAATACATTTCCCCCTGTCTCATTTGGAGTCCTAGTAAACCAATTTTGATCTATTGAAATTCATTCTAAGCCTCGGAACAAAGTATTAATTTTAACATATCAAAATTGGCCTATTCCCTTTATCAACTTGATACAGTCTAACGGTCAGGAGGGTAAATTGCTTATTTGCATCACTTGAATTATCATTCCATTCGTTGTAAGATAACAGGACCGGCGAAAAACGCAATAAACAACAAAAAGTAAAAACCCGCATATAGGAACCTAGTGATTTAAGAACCTACCGGCTGAAATTTGGCATTTAAATACCCAACAATATAAGAGCCTGTTCAGCCTGGCAAAGGAATATACAAAAAAAATCACTCCAATTTTGATGGTCAAACTTGTCCATTTTTATTGTGTGAGAAATTTTTGACAAAAGGTTATTGTGTATATCTTTTCGTTGATTTACATTTGTGTGGATTTTCACTAGAATTATGTTTTTCATGGAGCTGCCGCGCAATATACGGTAAAATTCCGAAAATAAGCCCCGGGGCTCATATTTTTCAAAGGCCCTTTTTGAGGGGCTTATTTTTGGAGCGGCTTATGTACGGAGGGGCTTATATCTACGGAGGGAAATTTGCGTTTCAAAATCGATTGGGCTAGCCCATAGTTGGAAGGAAATTTACCGTTTTTGCTTTGTTTTGCTTGTATTTGAGGGCAATTTTCCAAGTACAAGCCCCCGAGGGGCTTATATTTGGAGGGGCGATTTAACGGAGGGTTTTTTGCGTTACGAGGTTGGGGGGCTTATATTTGGAGGGGCTTATACATGGAGGGGCTTATTTTCGGAATTTTACGGTAGACGATTTAAAACCTTAATATCTTTTGTTATTTAAAAAAATGCAGAAAAGTTTTGATGTTTTTCTTGGACCTTGATTGTTTGCCATTATGCATTAGTAGTACAATAATTAATGCCAACGGTCACACCAATGGTCACTGAAAAATACGAACCTTCTAATCAGCCTGAATTGTGAAAAACTACCCTAAAACTCACTACTTAAGATATTTATACCGGGGAGAAATGGAAAGGACGAAGAGGAAAGTCCTCTCCAGTTCTCTTTAATTTTTTCCCTTTCCGAAGTTTCCTTTAACAACAAGTGAGTTACGTTAGTTAACAAGAACCTACACAAGTGACACACTCGTCAACAGCTCGTGTGTCACTTTTAAAGAAAGGTAACCGGCTCCTGTAAAAAGTAAAATGAAAGATTTTTCATTTCATTGATACAGGTGAGACGGAAAAAGTTTTTCTTAGAAGAAATAATGACTATTTACAAGGCAGTTGGTCAGCGGGAAAATTGCAACAATATTTATATTCCTTTTTTTAAGTACACTGTAAAACCCCCAGTAAAAGCGGATATCTCCCGAATTTCCACTCACTTGTTGAAGTCATTTCCACTGTCCACGATTCTCAAAAACAAGGAGGAAAGAAAACATACGGGAAAAAGGGATGAAGGTTCAGGAAGTGAGTTCCTTAAAATGATGTATTGCATTTGTAAAATGTTGCTTTGATCATTCGTTAAGAAGGATTGAACTCTTCTGGGCAAAGTATTATTTTAAATCACAGCAAAAACAGCCCAGATTGAACGTGGCTAGAATCACGACCTACGTGCTTAGATAGGGGAACTATGAGGAGGTCACGACTTAACATTTTTTCTCTCCTTTTTAAAGAGTTCTCACTATATTGATAAATACTTAGCAACACGTACAGAACCTTGAAAGAATATGACATGTAAACACCCATCCCTTAAAATCATGATTAGATAAATAATCTAAAGGTTATCCCGTCTTTTAAAGTTCCTTATTTGTTACTCGATATAAGCATAGTGGTTATTCGGGAACTTGTGTTGGCTTTTTTCAGTTCCTTTGTTGCTCGATAATCATGAAGTGGTTTGAAGATAAACAAAGAAGCCGTAACGGAACTTCATTGTTTGGCGCTGAATTAAAATTCTAATCAATAACAAGCAACATCCACCCTGAAGCAGTTACTAAAGAGGTTGTAACCTCAAATGTTTGGGGATGATAGAGATCAACAAAAACAAGGCATCATTCATCATTCATATGACATTGGATTGGATTTTCAAAGTCGCTTTAGTCAAAATTACGTAATCGTTTCAGTGCGATCTCTCTTTTGGCCACCTAACATCTCTACCGCGGGTCTACCATGTAAGCATATAGACATTAGTTTGTCATAAGAAGCCTTTAAAATTACTCCAGGAAAAAAAAAAAAAAAAAAAAAAAAAAAAGGACACCTCCTAAAAACGTGCGTGTCTTTGCATACGTGAATAAATGATATGGTGACAATGAAGATAAAAATTGAAACAATACCTACACGTACAACGACTTAATTACTTTCAAAGGAAACTTTGCTCGAGAACGAAAACAGACACGTTTTACTACCATAAGAGGAAATGAAACAAGAAAGTAAACAGCAACAGTAAAACAGGAACACAACAAATAGTTACTATTTTAACTGATGAGCACGTAGCACTGGTCCATTCAGTGTGTTCTGGTTCAACTCTCATCATTATGACGGTTCAGTCTTTCGAGGTTTTGTTGATTCTCTGTATTTCTGGGGGATCACTGGGAACAACCACCTCACCTCAGCAACAAAACGCCGCAAATTAAAAGACTTATGCGAGGTATGAAACAATTTATCTGTTTTTGCTTACATTTTTGGGTCACTTTTTGGACAGTGGGTAAAAAAACATTGCCAAAAAAGGTTTGCTACGAAGTAGATATTGGCACAATCGTAAAGCCCCCTGTTTCATAGCCTACCGTACTCTCTCTGTGCTTTATGGGTTTTTAGTTCATATTGGTAATATCATTGTACAAATTTTGGTCTCAGGTCTTGTAATCAGACTTTTCCTACACACTTCTACACCTCTGTGAAGTGTAGAACTAAGTTAATAATGACAATGTTCTCTTGACTAGGGGAAAAGTGCGACAATATCACTTTGCAATCAGGATTCCTTAACATAATTATTGTTAATGATGTTAAACAGTCGCTAACGTTATCCGGAGAAGAAAGGAATAATCTGCAGAATTCAGGACTATTTTTGTTCACATGGACGGATAATTAATAAACTTGTCGCTCATAAACACTTAGTCTAGTATCTTGTCTCAGTTTTATCGTCTTTTTGTCCATTCGCCATTTTCTGCAGCCGAACCAACAGGGGCACCCAACTTCAATTTTCAGAAAATATCTGTTCGGGAGACGATTTGAGATCTAGAATTTTCAGATCATTTGTCGTAAACTTTCTTGCCTGCCTGCCTGCCTCTCCTAGGATTTTCGAACATCTAAAAAATGGTATAATTGCCCATTTTTAACGGATTTTTACCCTTAAAAGGTCACCTAGAATTTTCGGGAAGCTTTCTTCTGGCTGAAATTTTCGAAAAGGTAATTTTTGATCCCTATAATTTTCGGATCACTAGACTTTCAGCAAGGAAATCGAAACAGATGAAAAATTATTGGGGGAGAAAAATATGCCTACATCTACCGTTTAACTTCTAAAATACGTTTAACAATGCTATATTTAAGTGGTTTTGAGCTATATTCTCGCTGGGTGCCCCTGAACCAAGCCATGGTTGCTGACGCTGCTGGATCTCTTATGGGCTTTTATTGGTAAATACATTGTACGTTGAAACACAATAGGTGCGGTCACACTAGCGATTTTACCCATGGGCAAATAGCTGTTGCCCATATTATACTGCATCATGGGAGATAGTAGAACTATAAAACAGGTTTTCACTTGAGTAGACACTTAGGGAGATTGAGGAACGACGACGGCAACGGCAACGAGAACGGCAAAAAAGCAGTAGGTTTGAATAAAAAACAACATCAATGCACTTGTATCGCGCTCTTTTGTACATTTCTTTGCCGTCGTTTCACGACGGCGGCGTGAAACTGCCTAATTTCACGTTTTGTGGAGGACGTGAGCTAAAGACAACGACCCTCTTTTAATTTTTTGATTATTGATAGAGTCCTTTAGAATTCAACTCTCGAAAAATTCGCCAAAATTTGACGAAATGAGGGAGATGGAATAAGGTTAGCGCGAACCCACTTTTCACGACAGTAAGTTACGTTTTCGCAGCCGTCGCCGACGTTGTTGTTTAAGCTCCCTACTAAACAAGAAAAACAACAAAAAAAACACGTTTCAACCTCCCTGACCAGTAGCTATGCAAGTTTATTGGTAAGAAAAAAAAAATGAAACGTTTTTACATACGAAAAAGGTTCTACTCCCACAGGACTGGTTGCCGTTTCACTGTTTTGGGTTACTAATCAGTAGCGGACTGACGTCATATGAAAACGATCTGTTTCTGACTGCACTAACAGACTTAAAGAGCAAAACTTTTGCTGACACCAGTTCTATTTCGGTTTGAGGAACTAAGGATATATTAAGCTCTCTATATCAAGAAAATGCAAATAAAGAAGAAATAAATAAGTCTTGCACTGGCCGAGAATTGGACCCGGGCCTCCCACGTGGCGGGCGAGAATTCTA
This sequence comes from Porites lobata, assembly GCA_942486035.1. NCBI lineage: Eukaryota > Metazoa > Cnidaria > Anthozoa > Scleractinia > Poritidae > Porites > Porites lobata. The sequence goes on from CALNXK010000093.1 coordinate 1,121,148, forward strand.
CCACTGAACCACCAGTGCCTATACATACACACACACTGAACTTGCTGGATATGTTTAAAAATCTTAAAAAAAATTTCAGAATTCTCTCAAATTTATATTTCCTAAGTTTATTCTTCTAAACTGATGATTCTCAAAACATTGCAAAAAATAATTTTAGACAATATGCGTTATACATCTACTTTCATTTTCGAAAAAAAAAAAGCACATCAGAGACAGCACTGGCGAGGGAAGAGCAACTAATCCGTCATTTTCGTAATCCAAGGGTCGTAGATTTAATATAACTTAAGGAAAAAAAAAAACGCTTGTTCACTAAACTTAAGACAAGAAGTGAATTATATTCTTACGGTATTTCGTAATAGGCCATTTGCACGATGGCGTCATTTTACTACTTCGACCAGAATCTTTTTCGTTTTTCCTTTTCTATTTTAATATGGTAATCCCAGTGAGGTTTCGATAACAAAAGCCCTAATTTGCACAAGAAAGCAAAGTCCTGAAGGATTCTGGTCGTAGTAGTAAAATGACGTCATCGTGCAAATGGCCTATTGCACGTAGCACTCTAGCACCTCTAACTTCATTGCATCTCTCTATTGTTTTTATCGTGTTAGGGTCCATTGTTACTGTCTTTTGTCAGACACTCATGTGAGGCCTTGTGTGAGCTATATGTACCGCACTTTTCGTACTATCAAGCCTTCCTTCTTCAGGGAATTGTACTGGATGAAAAGACAGAAATTCGTTGCAGTGTTACTTTATAGCCCCAAAGCCCTCAACTATAAACATGATAAAAGTTTGAAATCTATGCTTGTAACAGCGATGGACGTATCAGCAATATTTCATATTTGTAAACATTCAGTTTTGTAAAAAATGAACCAGCCAGTGAAACAAAAGAAACCATCAACAAAAGAAGCCAATAAGCTTCTGGTTTGCACATTAAGATTAATCGGTGGCGTAACACGAATCACCGCAATAAACGAACAGTCCTGTAGGATAAAATAACAAGTTAAGAGAAATATATAACATAGAACCACATTGTGTTGACAGTTCATCCAATTTTAACGAGCTGTTTGCGAGCAAAGCAAAAGACAGGAGTTTGAACGATATGTTTTTGCTTCCACTGGCCGGGAATCGAACCCGGGCGTCCCGCGTGCCAGGCGAGAATTCTACCACTGAACCACCAGAGCGTCGTTTGGTGGTATACCAATTCTGTCGTCATTGAAGAGTTTTATTATCAGTTTACTTTCATATGCAGTTTAGTCTTCAGGTGTCTCTTTGGGGTTTTACAGGGTCAATACCTCCTAAGTTTGTGCTTAAACTATACTCGTCGAGGCCATTAACAAAGATTTGGAAAAACTACAAAGATGAAATGAAATGACGCCATTACTTATTTGGAAATTGAAAAACGGTTTTTGAGTATCCACCTCTAGAGAAATTCATGCACTTTGTATTAATTTATATTTGTATTCCTTTTTGATTTTCAGTGCACCTCCTCCTCAATTCATCATCGTAGTATAAGTCTTTTAACAGTTTTGCTGTATCATTTTGGCTACATTTTGCCTAGAATATTAGGCCCCAAAATAAGATTTCCCGAATTACCATTGACGCAAAGAACCCTAGGGTTAAATATTGGCTAAGAGTGTTCCGCTTCATTGTTTAAACTACATGTGGATGAAACTGATGGTTCTCCTTGAAATTACAAACATGAGTTACGTAATTCATTTCTGCTAAGCCTACGTACGTAATATATTGATCGTAGCTAAGCAATTTGTTCCTAACAGCACGAAGTATACGACATAAAAAGGAAAATTTAGGAAAGACAAAGCTGCAAGTTAGTTCTATTCATTACTAATCCAATAATTGTTACTATATTTCAATTACCTGCCTAGCTCCACCAATATCAAAGTTTGGAGTTACCAATAAACATAACCTTATCTAATAAGAACCACGGTGAATCTAAAATCCAATTAAAAAATCATTTCTTTCCTTCTTCTTTCCCTTGTTTTAATTTTTCGCTTTGTATAATCCTTACCCTTCTCGGACTAGGAACTCACGTCTACAATGGTACAAGAATCCAAGTTCCGTTTGTCAACCATACATGTATTTATTGAAAAGTGAACGTATAAAGTGAAACCGTGAAATTTGGACCAAGATGATACAAAAATGGACGGTCTCTCCAACTATAATTTTTAAATACCTTCAATGTGCAAAAAGAAGCAAGATATTCTGAACCGAACAGAACCAACTTTCGTTTATCAGTTATAATCCGAAAAGCTGTCTTGCCATTTGTTCGTGACTTTCACTGCGGTTTTCACAAACATGCGAATTCTGAAGTTCAAAAGCCAACTGACGAATGCGTTTTTCGCTGCCGTCAATCATCTTAACGGATCTCTTAGGAAACAAACCTTTACTTTAACTGGTTCAAAAGGTCATGGATTGTGATTTCTGATTTGTGGATTTCGATCCGTTTTGTGAGTTTCTGTGTTTCAAGGTTCGTTGGTTGTGATGGTAATTATGATTGACGGCAGCGAAAAACGCAATTGTGAAGGCGGCTTTTGAACTTTAGAGTTCGCATGTTTGTGAAAAGCGCAGTAATTCTTAATCATCTGTAAATCGTTATCCAGTCGTCCACGACTTGTTTGTTCACCAATAGACCTTGTCACGGCTTTCGACGTCATCTTGACGAGTAGGCACACGTGTTAAAAATTACAGTGCTTGTATGAGAATCTAATGTCGAATAATTTCCGCAGAACGGCTGTTCTGAAAAAAATATCAATTGTAAACTAAAGCTTCACTCCTAAGGATTCTAGTGAAAAAAAATGAGGGGGTTACATGCGCTAAAAGACCTAAAACCACTTTTTTGAATTTTCTTTACATTTGTCTGTAAGAAAGTCCCGGGAAAATTACGGACAAATATGTGGAAAATCTAAAGCAAGCCTCTGGAGAAATTTAAGCACAGGTACGCCCCCCCCCCTTTTTTTTGGGTACAATCCTTTGTTTCGTAGCTTTAGTTTCCAAGGCATATTTTTTTTCAGAACAGCCGTCTTACGGAAATATTGGACAGTAGATTTTCATACAAACACTCTAATTTCTCACACGTTGCCTACTCGTCAAGATGGCGTCGAAAACCGTGACAAGGTCTATTAATATCAGTATTCTCGAGGCCAAAACTGAAAAGAATTGAATTTTTCAATGACCATGTTGATTTATAGACTCAACTTGAATACTAAATCACTTTTAAAACTATTTGCTTATATTGCATTTTGTACACTTAGTAAACCAATTAGAACCTTGGAGAAGCAACTTAAAATAAAAAACTCGAGTTTATCAAGTACCGATTTGTTTGTAAAACTTTTCTTGCTTGCTAATCACTTGAAGAAATATTTGCCTATATATTGCACAATCATCCACGACTGGACAAGTAGCCATCACATGTAAGAATCACTTTAATTTTTTTTATTTATTTTCCAATTTAAAAGTAAGGTAAAAATCAAAGAAAAACTTACTCTTTCGTCGACTAAGTTTGAGGGCTATGTTTGGTGAACACAAACTTGAGTTATAAACTAAGTAAATTGGGCACGACAAAAAAAATCAAACTCTGACGTTTCGAGGGCTTAAAGCTTTCGTCAGGACGATATGTGTGTAAATGCATTTTGAATAAAGAATTTTAAACCACTTGACAAAACATGTTGCTATAACTTGCAAATGATCTTAGACTAGTCCTATAAACATCTAGAAGTGAACATTGCCTGCTACAGACTACACTAGTACAAAATCGTTTATTCTAGCCAAACGTATGCAAGTTAAAAGAGCCAAATTCTATCCTATTTCAGCTATTTATGTGTTTGACGAAGGAAAACAATAAAACTGAGTTTTTAATGAGAGGTAAGGTAAAACAAAAGCTCGGTGATACCGTGGACATGGTTCTATCAAAGCTTTAATTTCAAATCAGTGTGATGTTGATGCGAAACCGCGACCAGCTATTCGGGGGAAAATGAACTATAGATTTATTTTGTTCCTTGCTATAATCTTCAGCGATATTGTCAAGTCATCCAAAACTGATCGATTAACTACTTAGTTTCACTACGTCAGGCTAAAACAACATAATACAACCTACGTAAAACGGTCACCTTTATCAGCTAAGATGAGGGGTTTTAATGATAAGAGTCAATTTCATTCACACGGGAAGAGGTGGCGGTCGGTTTACAGGGGTCGACACTCTGAGGTGTCTATTATTTCAGATACTGAACACTTCTCAATCTCAGACTAGTGGCAGTCAAAGGCTAAATTGGACTTGTTTCAGATGCGAAATTTAGGAAAATGAGAGCAATTTCCTTTTAGAACATTTCAATCGTGAAAACGACGGCCGCTGGCTCTTCCTTGAGTATTCCACGACAACGACACGAAATGCACTACTTTGTAGTCAGGATTCCTTAACATAATGAAAATGATGTTAAACAGTCGTTATCAGGAGAAGATAGGGATACTCTGCAGAATTCAGAACCATTTTTGTTAACATGTATGGATGATTAATAAACTTTTTACTAATAACACCTGTTTAATATCTCGTCTCAACTCGATATTATTTTTGTCCATTCGCATTTTACTGTAGCCCAACCAACCAATGAGTGCTAGCGCCGCAAGACCTCTTGTGGCTCTTGATCGGTAAATACACTGTACAGTGTACGTTGAAACACAATCAATATTGGACAGACTTATCCCAAAGGTAATGATAGAGGCCAACAAAAAGGTAAAAGGGAAATAGCAATATATTTAAAAAATGGCCTTTTTTCCCCACATCTTCATCACCTATACAAAATTTGTTTTCTCGTATGCATTTTATTCAATTGCATCATGGGAGAGAGTAGAACGTTCCCACTTACGGGCCAGTATCTATGCAAATGTATTAAAAAACAAACAAAGGTTTTTACATAAGAATAAGGTTCAATTCCCACAGGACCGGTTTACATTGTTTACACTGTTTACAGGTAGCCATTACGGCACCTGAAAGAGGACCAATAACCCACCCAGCACAGGAAGGGTGACCACATCACCGGGGTCTGCTTCCCCTACTCCTTTCCATCGAACAGTGGTGTGGGCTCTTTTACGTCCCACAAGAGCCAAGTGGAAGTGCTGTGAGACGGGACCTACGCTTTACCCTCCTTATCCTTGGTTATACACCAGAATGGATGCTGTTTCATTGTTTTGGGACACCGGTCAGTGGCGAACATGACGACATGTCAAAACGCTCTATTTCTGACCGCACTAATAGACCAAAAGAGCAAATCTGTTGCTGAAACTATTTCTATTTCAGTTTCAAAGACTTAAAAAATATTAAACTTTTTATATCAAGCAAAAGCAAATAGAAAATAACAATAATAAATAAAAATAACTTTGCACTGGCCGGGAATCGAACCCGGGCCTCCCGCGTGGCAGGCGAGAATTCTACCACTGAACCACCAGTGCTTTTACATTCATTTACATTGAATTTGCAGGATTGATTTAGACATCCCATTGGATGGTTAAACATCAAGAAAATTACGCAAAAAGTTTCCAGAATTTTCTGAAGATCCTAAATATATTCGTCGAAACTTAGTCTCAATACAATGCCAATAATCTTTACACATTTCAACGTGCGTTATATTTACTGTAATTTTCTTAAAAAATCATAATATAGAAAGAAATCGGAAAGAAGTCTGCAAGGATGTCGAGGTTGAGGCCCACCTCCTACCGATGGACATTGACGTATTCAACCTAAGCTCCACCGTCACAAGTCCTGAGGCTAGACTGGACATAAAGGCAGGAAGTTTCTGGTCACGAGGAGAAACATAATTATTCCATGTATGTTATACACCTGAACTCAACGTGAAACCAGAACAAATCCAAAGAATCCATCTTCGTGGAGCAAAGAGAAGAAAAGGAAGTACCAACAAAGAGTTATGGTCGTGAGAATGGGATCTTTCCTCCTCCTCCCCCCCCCCCCTTGCGGTTTTTGTCTGTATACAAGCTATAGTGTTTCTCAGTATTGGCCTTAGGGAGACAAAACCAAAAATGTAAATATCTATTTTTTTAGTTATGCATTGTGTTGCTTATTTTTATTCATTCTCTCTTCCAGTTTGGACAACCGAAAATTGTCTTAAAAGATTTATGTAAATTGCCAGGGAAGGCGCGGGAAATTCGGTGATCAAAACAGTGGAGGCTCCTTTTTGTCACGTAATACTTGGTTGAGAGTGACAGAGATCTTCGAACAACTTGTATTTGAAAAAAAAAAAATGAAGATAGGAGGAGATAAATATAGTTTAATATAGAGACAAGTAGGACCCTCTGAAAGCCTTTGGGAGGCAAAGAAGTGGATTGTAAAGAAATATTGTCTGGTCACGCAGCATACATTATAGTTTGGCGTAGGTCAACGGCGGTTAGTGAAACTAACACTGTTCTTCGTTGTAACACTATTCCTTTTCTGAGGTTGTAGCCTAAACTTCATGAACTTTTTAAGGGCGTAATTTCTTTATCGCTAGAGGGAAGAATTTTTCTTCATTGAATGTTGTTTTTAGGTGTACGAGTTGACGTTGCTTTGATGACTGGCATAAACTGGCGTGATTCAAAGCTTGTCAACAACCGCGTACCATGTGGCCTTGAAATCTCCCTTAAAACAGCTTGGTCTTGTCACAGTAGAGACCATAACACTTGTTGAATGAAGGACTTCTGTATAGTTTAACTTCTAAGAAGAATAATCTCTGATTTTGTGAGAAAATCAAAACGAGGTCACAAACATTTTGATTTTGCCTTCGATATTTTGGTGACATACATCACTAATCAGTGTGAAATCTTTGATTTTCTTGCAAAATCTCGAACGCTTTAAGCATGCATTAAACTCCTCAATTATTATTCTTGTATAACGGGCTGGAAGGTGTCGGTTTAGTAACTTCAGCGGCCGTTAATTGCTGAATTATTGGACAGGTGAAGTGGAAATAAGCTTGATTTAGGGGCAGTTTTCAAGTGGCATCTGATGCCCAAAAAAGGCAGAGCCCAGAAATGTTTTTTATGTTTATTATAGACCAAAGGGTTGGTAAATAGGGAATAGCAAAATTATTGCCATAGCTTTCAGGCAAGGAGAGATATTTGATCTCAAAATCAGCAAGTATTTGAATGGCTATAAAGGTGGTCCCATATTCAAGGCCGGTGATTGACAGGCTGTCAATCAAATTGACTGAAACTTACAGCCTCCCTTGCATTGGTCAAACATGTATCAACATTATATACAAACCCTCATAGTCAAAGGTTAAAAACAGTTGTCCTGAGAGCTTTCTACTTTTGCCTGTTATTAATGCACTTTTATTGGTAAAAAATCTAATTAAACCAGTTGGGTGGGCTATCTCCCACCATAAAGATCCAAACTGTGAACCAGTTTGTCATTTTGAGTTTTGGGGTAGACCCTTTAAACTAGCCAAGTTTCATTGAAATCGGAGAGACAGCATGTAGCACACCTGCCTGGTGCACTCATGGACTCACTCTTAAATCCTTTTAAATAGAGTACTTTAACACCGTTTTGAGTTGTATCTAAAATGTATTTTGAGACGCATCCACTCACAAAGTTACAGACAGAGTTCAAATAGACTATTTGAAATATGTTTTAAAACCTTACGTACTGACTACATTTTAAATACTTTTAAATAGGGTACTTAAACACTGTTTTGAGGTCTATTTGAATTGTAGTTTGAGCACACAACACTCTGACTATAAAAACAGATTATCCATAAAGTGCTTAAAGACATCAAATGCTGACCTTATTTTAAATACTTTAAGAAGGGTACTTATAACTTATTATTACTGAGGTGCAATATTGTAATGTCTTTTGGGATACTTATACTCAGGCTATAAAAGCAACAATTGCACAAAGTTAATTTTTAAGCCTTCATCGTGTCACAAACTCATAAATGACTCAAAACAAGCTGTCACATATTGTGGACCGTATTCTCCTCTCAACAAAGTTCGACGCTGAGCGAAAAATTAAATCTAAATTAAATAAAAAAAGAGAAGAAAATTAGGAATAGATTTAAGTTTTGACTGACAACACGAACTGTGACAGTGTGCCGATAAAAGATCAATCCGTTCCTCAATGTTCATTACCCAGTTGATTTCCTACAAGCTCTCTGAGAAAATCTCCGCGTAGATTTTAGCCGTGATTCAATTAATGCAATTACGGGACATTCCTTAAGTTGTTTAAAAGAAACTTCTCAAATTCGCTTTTTAATTTCATATAGAAATTTTTCACAACCAGCCGAAGCCGCGGGCCGAGAACCGAATGCACGTGGTCAACAGAGGTTTATCAAAAATAAGCCGTTGAAATTACATAATAAATAAATTATCCAAGCTAAGATCTGACCTCGTATATATTGCATCAAGAAACAAAGCTCAGATCTGAATAAACTCCGACATATGGTTATCTTTCTCTCATACATTATTCCGCACATGCATGGCATATTATTTCTAAGATGTCACGCGCGACTGAAATCACGACTTCGCGCCGTGGTGATGTGACAAATGCACGTGATAAACAAACCGTCCTTTGTCCTTGGCTCTTTTCAAATTATTGAACCGGCAGTTGCTATGATTGCGGGTGCGCTTGATTTTACTGTTTGTTACGATCTTACAAAAGTACATTTCAACTCTGTGGATTGTCTGAGCACGTAGATGTTGCATTTATCACGAGTCAAAAATGGGTATGACTCCTCAGCGACTGCTATTTACTTTGAAAGGTTCTGGTTCAGGTTCTCTTCGAAGCACGCGGTCTTTTGCTGTCTTGTGTCTTCTGTTATGTGAGTATTATATACAATGTTCCCTCTGTATGCATAACATGATACTAAGACGCTTTACGCCATATGAGAAACAAATGAAGGGTAGTAAACATTTGTATATTCCCGCCTGTACGGCAATTTTAGTTTTTACAGGGTTCCATGCTCAGCCTCGCTGTTCTCAGTCACTTGATGTCACGTCACCGACCTCTTTCATGCTCGCGTAAATTGATGTTGTTATTCTTATGTTGTTCTTTATCAGCCAATAATTAAATGTTCAGGCGTAGCCTGCATGCTTCTGATAATATTTGAGTAAAGCCGTGAATATAATAAACAATGTAAGTAACATGTATGTAGATTATTATTTACCGGTAACGTCAGTAACGCAATGCCCTTTTGAAGCGGAAGATTGATAGCCTGTGTACAGACCCCCTTCCCCTCCGATTTTTATTGAGGGGAGGGGGTCTGTACACAGGCTAAAGATTGATTTCAGCATTTCTGAAAAATTCCATGAGAATTTCCCGAGAATTCGTAGGGAAATCAACGTAAAGTAATCGGCTAACAGATAATTCTCGTGAAATCCTAGCGTAGGACTGTGTGGAGAAATTTCGCAGAGGTAAATCTTGCTTTTTCAGGGTAATTTTCGACGGTTTTGTATTCATTTTATTTCATGAATTTAGATGGTATTTCCATCCTGTTTTGTAGTGTTTTTATGCTCTTTCGACCGAATTTTGTAATGTTTTCAGACAACTCTAAGACTATTTTCTTACAATTTTATACTGTTTTTGCATTTTTGCATCCTATTTTTGATGTATTTTCACAATATATGCGTGCTATTGCTTTTCTTCTTCTGTACTATTTTCAAAGTATTTTTATTGTATTTGCAAATACGAGTATTTTACTAAATTTCGAAACCCATTAAAACAGCTATTAAAATATATTTTGAAGCATAACATTTTAATAGCGTTTTAAACAGGTTAAAACACCTTTAAAATCAGTCGAAAAATATAAATATATTTTTGGACCTATTTTAAACCTGTTTTTTTTTCAAACTACGTTTAAAATTGCCATTAAAAATAGTTTTAAAATAGTATAGCAAATTAAAATATGTTTCTGAAACTGTTTTTATCCTGTCTTTTTTCCGATTTATAAGGTATTTAAAAACCGTTTTAGACCTGTTTTCAGCCTTGCAAAAGCCCTGAAATTTTTTATATATTTTAAACGAATTTAAAAATACTAATAGCGTTTAATAATAGCGTTTTAAACACCGTTAAAAGCAGTCGAAAAATACATTAAAAATACACTTTTCACTCTATTTAAAACCTATTTCACAAAACAGGTTAAAAACAGTTTTCAAAAAGAGCTTAAAAATACATTCAAGACAGTGTTGGATTTGGTAAGGAACAAGGATCAATTGGAACACGCGACTAATAATTGTCTGAGAAAATAAAGACACATGACTAGAAATGGCCCGTTTGTCTCCTTTTGTCCCTTTGGCCCAGTTTTGGCCTTTCAGGCCTGGTTATGGCCTTTCTGGCCTGTGTTTTGCTGACACTCTATATAACCTGACTATTTGCGAAAAAAGATGTCATTTGTGTTCATCCATCGAAATGTCAACATGGTTTACAAGAGAGTTTGCCGAAACGGTCCTATTTAATCGTGTGGGGCGAAGTACCTTGTCAGATTGGCTAACCATCTCGCGGATGTTCATCAGTTAGATCACATACAGCGAAGACAATATTTACAAGAGGCGAAACTGCAACCTAAAGTTAAAGTCGTCGTTTACGAAATTGAAGAGGATAATTCCGGAAAAAATCACTATCACAATCCAGTACAGACACAAGAAACGGTTTACTGCGAACTGTCAAGATCACAGAGAAATGAAGTCTCTTTTACTAGTGAAGCAAAAGCTAAAATACCGACTACAAAGAACAAGACAAAGTGCAAGAAACAAAGAAAGTCGAACTCTTGTCTTAGAGGCCATAGGAAAATTGTGTAGACACGGAAGGATTATTTATTGTTCCTCGCAATGGAACGGAAAAAACTGATTTGTAATAGTCAGTTAAAGGATTAATTTTCATTTCTTATCCTTTTAAATCGCTGTGTATTTCACTCTTTTTGTTATTGACTTTTAATAAAGTTTTAAAATGGTATCTCTCTTGTGGTTTTATTGCTAGCAATTATTAGTCGCGTGTTCCAATTGATCCTTCTTAAGGGGCCGACCATTTAACTCTTGAGGGAGGGGGTGGGTGATTTTGAAAAAAAATTTCCTGCAAGCGCTTGTCGGACGAAAAAAATTGCATGCAGCACGAATGTAATAGAAAGCTTATGGGAAAAAAAGAGAAAAAAATATCCTGCCCACCAGATTGCTAGAAAACAAAATTCCTAATGACCAGAAATCACCCCCCCCCTCCCCTCAAGAGTTAAATGGTCGGCCCCTAAGTTATTTAAAATTGTTTATATAATAATAAGTCCAGGTGCTCCCTTGGGTCTAGCTGCACAGATGAACTAATTTGTATTCAACTTTGGGCTTGTGACCTCGCATAATTAACTGTCTAACGGCGCGCAAGACCATAAGCTTATCAAGCGCTGAGACTTCAATAATTAGTCGTTTCCTCGAGATGGAACGGAGAAAACGCTTTTGTAATAGTGAGTCAAAATTGAAATAGAGAGTTTTCAGCTCCACTTTGTGTATGTGTGTGTATGTTTTGTTTATATATCCGATTTTTAGCGCTAAATAATAAGACATGTGTTGCTAGGCCATCGCACCTCTTATTCCTACTTTTTTTTAAATATAGACGTTCCACTTATTAGTTACTAGAATGGAGTTTATTCAAGAACCAAAAGAGTTAGGGTTTACCTTAGAACCATCTGTTGTTTTTTATAGAATTTTTATACCCTGTGCAATACTTTCTGCAGAGTCAAGTAAACAAAGATTGACATTTTTGCTTGATAGGCATTTTTTCGCTTCGCTGAGCATCGACCTCGTTTTCATATTTTGCTCGAAAAATCAGTACGATTTCATATTCGCTTGACCTGCTGTTCCCTTCTTTTGAAGTAAAGATTTTTCAGTTAACCTCTGTGTCTTGGTTTGTTTATAACCGATTTTTAGTGAAAATAATTTAATGATTAAAGATTTTTCATTTAGTATAATCTGCAAAGATAACACGTTCAAAATTTGCCCGCTTTATTTTGAACACATAACAGTTTCTACAATATCCAATCAGAAGACTATAGCAAACAATATCTAATCAGAAGACTATAGCAAATAGCTAATTATATAAAAATCACTTTTCTGTTTATACATTATGATCTCAACATTTTTTATGACGTCAACTCTAGGAAATTCTGACGTCACTTGCTCCTTGCCAGATACAAATAAACTATGACATCATCCTATCTTACTGGAATGCATGACGTCATCGGCATTAATTTAAACTATGGCATCATCCTATCTTAATGAGATGCATAACGTCATCGACATTAATTTAGACTATGGCATCATCCAATCTTAATGAGATGCATGACGTCATCTGCGTTAATTTATACCACTCAAAACGTTAATTAAATCCACAAAAAACCGGAGTAAAACATCCCTCCTCTACTACTCCCGAGCCAAAATTCTCTCCAATATAGGCAAATTATATATCAAAAGAAAGGAAATTTCCCGTAGTTTTCAATTCAGACATGCGCAAACGAGATTTTGCTATACATTCCGCGCGTGGTCGTTTGACGAGCCAAAGTGCTCTCTAAAAAGGATCGAACAATAAAATATAAGACGAAAAACCCGAAGGAAAAAAAACTAAATTCCTTTAAAAGCACGTTTGGCCTTAAGCTAAGATATTGAATTTTTATATTCTGGAGGTGCATTTGGGATTTCTTTAATAGTGTGAGAGTAAAACTGAAAAAGGTTCCAAAATTAAAGTCCATTCGAGGCAGCCATTCTTTGGTGCGTGGTCGTGAAATTCATTATAAGAGTATATGTCCGGCACACTTTGATATTATCAATTTCGCAACAAAAAAAAGTCTAAATTTTGGATTAAAACAGTAGATTCCTGGTAAGGTTACACTGAAGCATTCAAAATAGCTCATGCACTGTAAACGTGCCCATGTTTTTACTGGCAGACTCGCACCTTTGCCAAAATGACTTCTCCTTTTTGGAATCCATAAATGTTGATCAGTTTATAGCGCACATTTAGCCGTTTAAATACACAACACGCAAGGGGCCGTTTGTGTGAACTGCAAAATTATGGTTATTCATAGGGGCAAATGTTGAATAAGTTATCAACCTTCTCGGTCTCTTCGGGGGAAGAAAGAAAAGTATAACCGACGGTAAAGTTTACTTCATCTAGTTTAAACATGCAACGGGTCCGATTTTGCAAAGCCAAGGAAATAACTTATTCTACAAGGTCCGGGGAGGGGGAGGGGGAGGGGGAGGGGCCAGGGGGGCTTTGTCCCCTCCACTTTTTGGCTCTTTTTTCCGTGCTATTTATTCAGCGCTTTTTGTGCTGTAACCTGTCGGCGATTTCATGGGTATTTTTTTGCCTGAGAGTTTTCATCATTCATCACATACATCAAATGGAATGGAACCCTCTTCGTCAGTACTGCAAGATGCCATGATGTGATTGAGAAACTCTGGTTTCCCCCTCTCCCCGCGCACTTAGAAAACTGCGGCGCGGGCACTCAGAAAAGACAAAAATCACTAATTTGCCATTCTTAGACAGGAAGATTGAGCCATAAACAAAAGCTGTGAACTGGAAGTATCCAAAGAGTTTCGTGAATGACAATCAGCCCTTATAAAACATTAAATCTTATGAGCTGTTAGCTTCTCAAATGGCTGCGGTTGAAGGGGTGGAGAGTTCAGTGATGTAGACGTATGGTACGAATTCTTTTGGAAGACCATGCATTACTCTAATCAAACTTTATTTTTAATTTCCTCTTTTTGTTTTGAAATTAGTTAAGTTTAATTCTTTTAGTTTTTAAAACTAATTAAAAATACATAAAGGAACGCTTCGCTTTTAGCCTTGGCTAAATCTACATATTATAATATATTAGACACAAATAAAATACAAGGTGAGCACGACAAAGAAACATATCTTCACACCAAGAGAACTCTCTTGCTTCACACGGACTAGAAAAGCATTGATATGGTTACATGACATGGCGCCTTTAGTAGAAAAATCATTTAAAAAAGGAAGTAATAAAATAACGTAAAGTGAAACTGATTGACATTTCATCAATTGTGTTTTTGTAATGGATAGAAAATTACATGGCCGCTTGGAGATAAGGAGTTTCTCTTCTCTACGATTACGTGAAAACATTTCACTCGTTCTCTGCACTCAGCCATTATAAAAAAAAATGATAATAATAATAACACGCAAGGAGAAATTTCGTATCCCCAAGCGGGCATGTGATATCTTCTTTTTAAAATAAGCCTGTTGAGGCGGGGAACTGGCAAAAGGCTTAAAGGCATTCTACGATTACGAATCAAAATAATACAATAATATTCACTGCTGCTTTAGCCTGGGGTGAATTTCAGTCATACTTAGTGTCATGGTTATCAGTGTTAGTCGAGTGGAGTCCAGGGCCATCTTTACATTACCGAACGAACTGAACGGCAAATTTGTTTCAACCATTAATCGTAACTACAAGAGAAAAATTTTTCAAAATCAAAAGTCAACGATATAGAGGAAAGTTAACGTTTCGATGATCTTATATCATCATTATCAAAGGGTACGAAATTACCACGGTGAATCTTGTTTCGAAAGCTACTCTTATCAAAACAACACTCACTCTAAATAGAAATTTATATAAAACAAAAAAAAAAAATAAAAGTTAAGCATAAAAATCAATGGCAATGTTTCCTGAATAAAAATGTTTTAAGTTCTGTTTTAAATGTAGCAACGTTGTCTGCATTTTTGGCATATTCTTGGATGGTGTTCGATAACTGAGGTGCTGCAGTGGAAAACGCGCGTCCTGCATAATAGCGAACGGGAAGACGATTGTAGTGCTCTTGATGGACGAAATTCCTCAATCAGAGGTTCCACATATCCAGCAGATTGTCCATTTAAGATTTTATATGTGATAAGAAGAATCTTAGAGTTAATCCTTGCTTCCACAGGTAGCCAGCGCAGTCTCCTTAATATAGGTGCTATGTGGTCATAACTGCGGGCTCCTGTTATCATTTGAGCTGCCGTATTCTGAATTCTTTGTAACTTATCTCTCTGGTATTTTGGGATGTCGTATAAGAGACTATTGCAATAGTCGAGTCTGGAAATCACGAGGAAGTTCACTAACATTTTCAATCCATCGGAAGGAAGGAACTTTCGAATACGACCAATTGATCTTATGGTATGACTGGCTTTTTTGCACATTTCGTTGATATGTTCAGTGAAAGACAAGGTTTTATCAATGATGACACCCAAATTCTTGGCTTTTGTTTTCTGATATTGATTTGAATTTCTGTAGTGTTTAATATCGAACAGCAGTGTTGTAAAAACCTTTCTGCTTTCAGCTGAAAATTGGGATATTTTTTACGCTAACAAACCCTTAAAACATGATCATGGCATACTGCGATCGCCTTCATTAGGGAGCTTAAGCAGCGACGTTTTTGAGCGACGCACGTCAACCGGAAGTGAGGTATTTTCCCTCTTAACATGCCTTGATGATATAAAATTTGTATTCCTTAGCTTCTTTACTGTTATAGAGGCGATTTGACTGAAAATTTGCGCGAAACCACCGTCAAAAAATGAAAAAATGCCACTTCCGGTTGACGTGCGTCGCTCAAAAACGTTGTTGCTTAAGCTCCCTATTATTAAGTAAAAACGTAATCCCATTTCCAATGTGAAGAACATCTATTAACGGAAATTAACAAAAAAGCGTCAACTCACCCTTAAAAGCTCGCACCCGAGTTTTAGCGTAACTTTTATCACAAAATAAAACATGATGAAAGATGTTAACTTTTACAAGGAGTGGGGATTGCAGAAAGAGATAGTATACCACTAGTGCAAATTATTTACGCTGTTATATGACTCTATTCTTCTGATTATAAATTCGCTTTATTATGCCAATTGAAGATCGACTTAAAATCCGTCACTGGGGAAATCTGTGGAACCTCAGAAAAAAGCCCAATTATTATTCTTGCCTACTAAGAACAATTTTAAAGCTGCTTGATGGTAATAACATGCTTTAAGGCTCTCACAATTAATCAAACATGCTACGGCCCCTTTACACCTCATAATGATAGAGTCTTGCTTTTTTTTTTAATTTCACCGCCAATAGTATTATTAAGTACGCTCAAAAAGTGCGAACAATACTGAACAAGTTAGACCAAAAAAGTAGCATTTGGGTTTTATTTTGCTGACAACTGTCAAGAAATTAGAGTGACATTTATAACCATTCACATCCCCACAATTTGTTGCAGTATACACGTAAGTAATTTCTCTGTAGACAGGTTTTCCAAGCAAAAACAATTTCCCAATGCAGTATTGCCCATACTTGGATGCTTTTTTAATATATTTTCAGGTACAGCCTCGTCTTTCATTTGTTAAATTTTTGCTTCTGAAAAGAGAGTTAACGCCCGTCTTTTTGTTTCTGTTTTCAACATTTTCCGACCAGAGTAGTGGGTGAGTATTGCTTAAAAGCCTGAGATAGTGCCCTAATCAGATTGCGTCAAACACCAAAAACACCGAGTGTTTAAATACTGAAATGAAAACGTTTCTTAATATGGCATTGTTTATAACGTCAAAAAGTCAAACGCACCTTGAAACATCATGTGGTTTTATTATAAATTGAACTTCAAAGAAAATTGGTAGAAAGATGTTAGCTGTTTCAAGAAAGGACTGGATCAGAGATATACATCTTGGGGGGGGGGTAGTAGAGTGTTACCTAACTTTTTTCCACCCTTTTCATTATGAATTCGTTGTATTCCAACGACTAGAGATCTGAAGATCAACGCAAAATCTGTACTGTTATAATCTGTGGAATCTCAGAAAGAACGCAATTCATTAAGAAGACCCGACGTAGGAAGAAGAATTCTAATGCTGCTTGATGGTGATAACATGATAACATGCTTTAGGGCTCTCACAATTAATTAATCGCACATGTCTTTTGCGTGTCACCCCTTTGAAGTGTTTTGCTTTTCAATTTCAGGAATTGTTGACATAAGACAAATAAGCTTTATTTTAAATGCCTATTTATGAATCCATCAGTACAGTCCAAGCATAAAAACATTTAAATTATTAGTTAAACAAAATATCGCACATGGCTTTTGCACGTACCCCCGTTATAAGGCAGTGATTTGCTTTGAATTCAATTTCACCCTCAAGTTTTTTTACGTTGCTGTGAGACAACTGCTCCTCTTAAAAAACCCAAGGTAAAAACCTAAATTCTTCACTATGTATCTGTTAAGAAATACTTAACAAGTTACACTTTAGACTGCTCAAGTCAGTAAAAAGACCCTCATTGAAATTTATAAGCATATTCGATAGTTACTGTGTTTTGCACTTAGCTGAACTTATACATTGAAAGTTTAATTGATAAGCATGAAGATTGGTGATATGAATTTGAATTACACTGCACTTTACGAATGGCGTAAAACTGCTCTACCATATAAATTTTACCGAAGTTTAACCGATCTGTAAGTAAATGTTTATGGAGATGTTGATGAAGGTAATGATAGAGTTCTTCGCTCGAAAAAGCGGCATGTTTAAAAAGATCATAAATTATTACATTTGTTATTCACTGCAAAGGTTATCTTGGTATCTTATTTTTCATGAACAGAACATCATTTGCTAACTTTACGGTAAAAACCTAAGTCAAATGAGCGCTGATAAGTACGATTTCCATTACAAATTTTACCATTCTCAAATTAAAACTGATAAAACTGCCTGTGGCCAAGAGATCATTGCCTAATACATAGTATGTATTAGCCAAAGGATTGTTTTACGTCCCGTGGGTGTAACCCTTTTCTTTCTAGCTATCTGATTATAAAATTCACTGTATTCCGCCAATTGTCGATCGACGCTCAATCCGTTTCCGTGGGAATCTTTTGAACCTTAGATAGAATGTATTTCGCCAAGAATATCTTTGACATAAGGAAAGGCGAGTAGCTACAACTCCTGCATCACACCGTACTTGGTATTTTATCAGGTAACACTAAAGAACCAACAATCTCGTTCAAGAGTTACTTAGATCCTAAAAGGTAAGGATAAAAAGGTATGCATGTCTTAAATATATAATATATAGATTTAGCCAGGGCTAAAAGCGAAGCTCTCGATAATGTTTATAGTTTGTTCAAGCGAAACATAAAATTATATAATGCTAAGCGGCGAAGGCAACGCCGGAGAACGGTGAAAAACAACAATAGGTCTAATTAGAAAAAAGCAACTTTTCACATGCAGCCCACTTTTTTTGTACATTTCTTTACCGTTGTTTTGCACGACTACAACGTGAAACTTCCAGAAACTTCTCAGTTACACGTTTTTTTCGTTCACTTTTTTTTTTCACTGTCCCTCATTTTCACCTTGCATTGGTGGCCGCTAGCATTTCTCATTTTGTCACCACCGTTACAAAATTTTCATGTTGTTCTTTCAACAAAAAAAGGTCTCCTTTGTTTTTTTATCTCTCGCTCTAAATCTCTGTCGCCCTTTTTCTCGTTGAGCTTCGCGGGCCTGCCGCCTACTTTCTTTTTTTCCCTGTGTTTCTCTTGCTCTATATTCCAAATTTGTGGACATGCCAATTAATCTAGGATTAATACTTTAGAAAACACGGATACAGAGACAATGTCCGCTCTCCATTTTCCTTTTCATTGCCTCTTTAGTTGTTTCTGTGCTACAAGACGCGGGTGGCTATGCGATTTCCCGTCAAAATAACCTCGAGTTGCATTTGGGTTGCCATACCTGGTGATTGAGTTATTGTACATTGGTATGCCTGTGGTGCGGACGGACGGTCTCTCGGGTGGTGTACGGTTTCTTACCCATGGTGCTCCGCTGCGCGCTTAGCGCCCGAGAGCTCCGCTATAAGTACAATTAACAAAAATAATAGTAATTATTATAATGATTAATGTCAAATCCGTGAGCCTCAAAATGTTTTCATTGTATCGGCCATCAACAATCCTCTACTGGGAATATGTTACAACCTTTCTGATGCGTAACCTAACACGTCTATTTTTTTACATCAATGATGATAGCAAGGCTCGAATGAAATATTTGTATACTTATTACACATTGTGTTGCCTTTTTATGAATATATCAGTCCAAGCGTAAAACCTTTGAAATTCTCAGTTAAATAAAATACCACACATGGCTTTTGCATATAGACCCTTTTTAAGGCGGTGATTTGCTTTGAATTCAATTTCACCCTTAAGATTTTTTTTATCGGAGCACCATAGCTAAGGTAATCTACCCATCCCAGAAAATTTGGTAATCACGTGACCGACCGACCGACCGTCCGTCCGCACCACAGACATACCAATGTTTACTCTCACACTTTCTAGCTACTTTGGGAGCCCAGGAGGAAGCTGATTGCACATCAATGTTGCCATCAATTGACAGCTGTCAAAACAGGGTATCCGCTGACTAGTATCACCTGACCGTATCGCGGTCAAATATGTTGTGTTTATGTCAGTATCGCCCCGCACTATTACGATTTTGATTTCAAACTGACCTCAGACGCAAAAATTCAGCCATTTTTTTTTTAAATACATGCGAGGAAGACCTTTTCTTACCATGGTCACGTGTTGGTCACGCTCCACGTCCAATTTTTATGCTCTGGTTGGTTAAAATTTGACGGGTGAGTTCATGCGTAAGATTTATGCAGCATCTTGAAAGTTGTTTACTTTGACAGCTGAAGCTGACAGAGTTTTGAGTCAACTTGTGATGTTTTTAACTGTCTTTTTCCACTGGATGTACAAAATGAAATACAGCTGCTATCAAGAGTGTTCTCTTATTCATGACTGGTTTGTTTATTGGGTTTTTGGTTGAGAAATGCGTCGCTTGTCAAAGCCGATAATCCGATTTCCGATGGCATCGTTTTTGTTTTTCACCTTGCTGGATGCGTGCGAGAGTTATAAAGGCTCAAGCGATCCTTGCCTTACTTGATAGCTTTCAGGGGCTGCATCTCGAAATATGGTAAACCTGAGTAATTATTGTATTTATATCTAATTTCATGAAGTCCAGCGGCGCAGTTTATGAAGCTAGTTTATGCACGTTTGTATTAAGATTTGACTGAGACATTTATCTGACCTAGTATGAGGTTTGATATAAGCTTAAGCTTACAGAACTTTAAAAAGCCTTTAGTCGATATTAATTCACCGTAAATAGAAAGGAAAGACTTTCCGAAGAATATTTAATTATAATTTTGGCTGTAGAAAGAAAGCTTTGAGCGATTTTCTTGCCCTGAGTTCATCTTTGAAAACAGCAAACAGGCCCGGGAAACCGGCGGCTTAAAACATAAACTTAATCTTTAAGCTTACTAGTAAAGACTTGAGAATTCTTAGAGACACTTAAGGTGGCTCCGTAATTAATACAAGAGCATTTAGCTGTGACAAATTTTCCGTCATAACTTTTTCGATTTTAACGCGATGGCTGCGAAACTTTGCAAAGAACAACATATATCATTCGGCAATAATACGAAATATTCCGATTTCATTGATGGTAAATATTTCTTGAGAAATTAGCGCTTAAAAGGACCCTAATGTTCAAAGAAAATTACGTCTAGTAAAAAATTTTGCTGATACTTTTTACTGAAATTTCTGGTATCGGCTTTAATTGATATAATAAATATGCCAGAGGAATTTCAGAAAAATCGTTGGAGCAGAAGTCCGTAACTAAAAGTCGCTCAAAATTCAGCTGCGAAATTGTTTTGGAATTTCAAAAATAAATTACTATCAGGAAGAAGGAGACACCAGTTTGAATTTTCGGGACAAGTAAATTCAATGTTTGCTAATTCTGAAAACAAAAGCCGATTGCCTATCGTGCTATTCTTTAAAAGGTACTTTTCAGTTTTAGAAGCACTATAAATTGCTCCAAACCTTGCTCTGAAGTAGAATGACTTGTTCCTCGACATTTTTAAAATATCCCTTGGCAGTTTTGGTTCAAACTCCTGCTACATACATTTTGATGTATTGCAATGCATCCTCAACGGCTTTTCTTGCTGTACGTTGTTTCCAATTCAGGAAAAAGGTATTGGGATTGTAAGCTACCTTGTATCGAAGCTCAGATAGAACTGTCCAGCACCTTTGTTTATGACCAGAAAATGAGCACGTGCGGCAGCTCTGCGAGGAATTCGCACCTCAGCCAGGGGGGACGAATGATAATGATACCCATGTCTGTGAACCGATCTGTATAAACATGTATTGCAGAGCAAAACATAATAATCAAGAAAAAATACCCATTCATTGAAGGAAGGAGTGACAAAAATTTCAGAGTTGTAAATTTATTCACGGGCAGTATTTTTGCAATAATTTTATTTTGCACTGTGATGTTATTCGGTTCACAGGCATGGTCATCATTGTCGTTCGTCCCCCCTGGGTGAGGTGCGAATTCCTCGCAGAACTGCCGCTCGTGCTCATTTTGTAGTCATAAACAAAGGTGCTGGACAGTTCTATCTGAGCTCTGATACGAGGTAGCGTCCAATCTCAATACTTTTTCCCTGAGGTGGAAGTAACGAACAGCAGCAAAAGTCGTTGAAAATGAATTGCAATACATCAAAATGTATGCAGCAGGAGTTTGAGCCAAAACTGCAAAGAGATATTTTAAAAATGTCGAAGAACAAGTCATTCTACTTCAGAGCAAGGTTTGGAGCAATTTATGGTGCTTCTAAAACTAAAAAGTACCTTTTAAAGAATAGCACGATAGGCAATCGGCTTTTGTTTTCAGAATTAGCAAACGTTGAATTTACTTGTCCCGAAAATTCAAACTGGTGGCTCCTTCTACCTGATAGTAATTTATTTTTGAAATTCCAAAACAATTTCACAGCTGAATTTTGAGCGACTTTTAGTTACGGACTTCTGCTCCAACGATTTTTCTGAAATTCCTCTGGCATATTTATTATATCAATTAAAGCCGATACCAGAAATTTCAGTAAAAAGTATCAGCAAAATTTTTTACTAGACGTAATTTTCTTTGAACATTAGGGTCCTTTTAAGCGCTAATTTCTCAAGAAATATTTACCATCAATGAAATCGGAATATTTCGTATTATTGCCGAATGATATATGTTGTTCTTTGCAAAGTTTCGCAGTCATCGCGTTAAGAACCCAAAAGTTATGACGGAAAATTTGTCACAGCAAAATGCTCTTGTATTAATTACGGAGCCACCTTAAATACTCATTTGTTTTCGTGAATGAAAATTGTTGTGTCTGTAAATGTTCTACCGAATTATATTTCTTTATTGATTGTTTAAATTGGTAGTCTCAAAAGTGTAATTTTCATGGTTTTGCCGTTTGTTTTCAGCCGTTCATAAACATCGCTTGCAGGAGCGACTCAAAATGCCGAGCGTATCAAACGCTTTTTTTTTAAGGTTACACATTGTTATAAAACCATGAAAAACAAAATAGACTCAATAAATTATTTATCACGTTGAAGCGTAACTCTTTTAAAATTTCTTCGCAAATTTAGTGCTTGTCAAAAGTTAGAACCGGCTGGCCGTATAGGTGATTTTGGAAATTTTTTGAACGGTTTCGCTAATTAAAAGTCCACGCGTGCTTCGATGGTCCTGGATATTAAGTGAATGCAATTTGTCTTCTCAAACTCATTAAAAATTCATAAAGAAAATACAAAGAAAATTAATGTTTAATGAGTGTTTGGAAATCGGATGAAAAACTGCTCAGTATTTGCATCCTTAATTTCTCCTTCAAAAATGATTTTGTTTGAGAAGAAATATCAAACATTCGACACAGTGTTTCATCACCAGATGAAACACCTCGAAGTTCGTCAAAAATACTCCGCTGCGCGTCGTATTTTCAACTCTCTTCTCGGTGTTTCATCTGGTGATGAAACACTGCATCTCATGTTTGATATATTACTTGAAAAATTGTGAAATACTGCATTTTGTACGAGGTCTGTATGATAAAAACAGCGCCTCATAGTACTCTTTCTCCTCAGATGTGGTTTATTTTTAAAAAAATAAAACATTGGTTTGCACGCACCCAGATTTATTGGCAAGAATTTGTAAACTTGTCGATCGCAAAAAATTCGGCCTGATTTGTTTTCCACGCCTTATCTACTGTGATCAAGAACCATTATTGCTCTTAAATTTGACCGTACACCTTTTTGGGTGTACATATAAGGCTATATCAACTCGATACAAGATTTGTTTCACTCCAAAATAACTTAACTTTTCAATGGGAGCTTCGCTTTTAGCCGTGGCTAAATCTATGTATTACATTGCTGTGAGACAACTGCTCCTCTCAAAAAGTAAAGGTAAAAACCTTAATTCCTTACTAAGTATATGAATTACTAAGTATATGAATTACACTGCACTTTCCAAATGGTATAAAATTGCTCTACCTTGAAAATTTTCCAAATTTTAGCCGAACTATAAGCAAATATTTATGGAGATGTTCATGAATGTAATGATAGCGTTTTTCGCTCAAAAAAGCGGGAAGTTTAAAAAGAACATTTATTATCACGTTGTTCTTCGCTAGAAAAGTTGTCTTGGTATCTTAATTTCCATAGAACAACATTTGTTAACTTCACCATTAAAATCTAAGTCAAATGCATCCTGTAAGTACGATTGTTATTACAAATTTTACCATTGAATGAAACCTGATTTAAAACTGTCTGTAGCCAAGAGATGATTGCCAAAGAAATAGTAACAATCCAGTATTTTTCTATCTATGTCATTTTAGTATAATTACATTGATGATTATCGGAAATAGAGCGCTATGATTGGTTAGGAGCTTCGCTTCATTTCGCTATAATCACCGCGCGGTGATTATAACATTGAAGGCTAGCAGTCTTTAAAATGGCAGCCAGATTTGTTGATGTTTCGGAGTCGGAAATTGATCAATAATTTTATTTTCTCGAATAATCATCAATGTTATAGACCTTTTTACCGATACGGCGGCCATATTGAATTAATTCGATTTAAGGAGTATGATAGGATGCCCAGGGGGCATGAGCACATTTCGTTTGTGTTTTCGAGCGCTTTTCGCGACATTTTCTTCTTAAACCTTTCTTAGAATAAGATTGTAATGGGAAAAAAGATCCTTGTGTCGTGTTTGGATGTAAAAATGATCGCCTTTTTCTAGTTTAGTATTAGAAATATGGTCTTTCACTGTATATTTCTCGGGAAAAAGGCGATCATTATTACATCTAAACAGGGCACAAGGATCTTTTTTCCCATTACAATCTTATTCTAAGAAAACTTTCAGAAAAAATGTCGCGAAAAGCGCTCGAAAATACAAACGAAATGTGCTCATGCCGCTTGGGCCTATAATACTTCTTAAATCGAATTAATTCAATATGGCCGCCGTATCGGCAAAAAGGTCTATTATACTAAACTCAGGTGACTTGAATATCGGCGAATAGTCACCGAGACGAAGTCGAGATGACTATTCGCCGATATTCGCGTCGCATTCGGCGATTAATTGTTAAATACAATTCACTGTATTCCACCAATTGTCGATCGACGTTCAATCCGTTTCTGTGGGAATCTGTTGAACCTTATATAGAATGCGTTTCATCAAGAATATCTGTTACGTAAGGAAAGGCGAGTAGCTACAACTCCCGCATCACACAGATTCTAAGTATTTCCTTACCTCAATTTTCGTGTTTATTTTGCTTGTTATCCTCCAGAATCCTTCAGAATAGTGTGCTTGACTTGTGTTTGGTTGACATTCCTCGATACAAGTTCCCATTCTTCGCAAAACCGGCTCACAAAAATTCCCCTCGACTCGCCATAAAATTCAAAATTTTCGAATGCTTGGTTTGTCACGGTCAAAAGTCCACAGGGGCTGGAACTAGGCAGGTGATTGGCTAAATCTATAAACGTCCTGTGTGCCAAATTTGGGAGCAATCGGAAGTAAAACAATTTTTTTGCGAAATTTCTTTGGTCACCGTTCTTCAAGCTCCGATTTCGGCGAACCCTGACGACAACGAGATTTATACAATTCTCTTTGAAAACTGTCAATCACCATAGAGAGGGAATAAATACCTCTTTTAAACCTTTCTTGTCAGCACTTATCAAGGTGGTCCAGTGGATAGAGGCGTGCACTTATAGTACTAACGTGTTCGGAGGGTCCGGGTCCGAATCCCCTTGAAGCAAATTACTCGTGACGTTATTTTTTTTTCTTTTTCACTGTCTTTTTTACCTGTGTGGTACACATAGCTAGTAACATAATGTGGTAAATTGAATGCAAAATTTACAGGAATATAAAAAATACCATATGCGTCATAGCGTATCTACCGGTATTTATAGATATACTGGACACTGTTCCCAGTTCAAACGTCGAATTTCACACGTGCCTAATTTAATTCGAGAGGTAACTGCTTTCAGATGCGACGTCTGAATCAACAGTTTCAAATTAAATACGACTTTGCCGAATCTGCGACTGAATTACAGTCGAAAATTCGACTTAGCTAGCTTCAACATTTGATCTACAGTAGAAGTCGCATTTCACATGTGCCGAATATAATTCATTAATTATAGAAACCCTTATCCATATTGGGTATCAATTTTTTCTAGAGACTTGGATTATTTAAACAAAGGGATTTAAATTCGGCACCATTATCCCCGACGTCTGAATCAACTGCCGTCTTTAATTGTTTTCTTCGACTAAAATAAGTGTTCGGCACTCATAAGGCATTCCACTTCTGAAAGGGGCCTAACATGACATAAGTTTCAGCTTAGTGGTTTACAGGCTGTTCGTTATTAAGCTAGTCGTTTTTTTTTTCTTTTCAGTAAGAGAAATTCCTATCTCTTCGTAAATCCATTTTATTAATCGGCTTGTGCCACGACTTAAGAATCAGCTGTATTAGTTGATTTTGTATGCCACTGGACATGATTTGTATATAAAAGAGAGCGATCGATTTTCATCCACTCATTTCAATAAAAGCAAATGGCATCACTTCTCACTATAACGGACAACCTTGAACCGTAAATTTGTTGTAGAAATTTGCGGCACCGAAGGAAAAAGAAAAAGCTAACCCTTTTTGATCAAATTATTTCGTGGTTTAAAGTCGAAGCTTTATATAGTGTAAAATAATTATAATTTACTTTTCCGGTATCACTTGTAGTAATAATAATAATAATAATAATAATAATAATAATAATAATAATAATAATAATGATAATAATAATAATAATAATGATAATAATAATAATAATAATAATAAGTAATGATTCTAATGTAAACTTCTATTTCTGTAATGTTGTTTCTAATTTGGATTGAAAAACAATACATCTCGAAAGACATTGATTTTAAAACAAAAACCAGCGATATAAATTAAAGAAACCTTTGCCATCAATATCAATAGGTAAGAGAATATTTTTATTGTCAATTTGTTTTAACGTGTAGGCGTATTTTTGCATTCGCGGTTGTCATCTTCTGTGCGCAAATACTGCAATAAAGACCAGGCTGTAACATTTTGAGAAAAAAACACGAGTTTTACTTGACCAACCAGTTATGTTCATTTCCCTCGGAAACTCATATTTTGCTGATTTTTTTGCTTCCTAAGCATCCGTTTATACTCAGATTAATTTTCCTGTTAAAAAAATACTTCGATTTATAAGCCGGAATTTTAAGTAAAATGAAATGTATTTAAATAATTCAAAATGGCGGATCCAAGATGGCGCCGATGCTTTCGAATCATTGTTTAGTCATAAATGAAGTCATCCTGACATCACTGCTATTGTTAAAGATCATTTATGCGTTAGCCAACTTCCTTGATTTTATCAGAGATCTTACTATTTAAGTATTTTTTACTTTATGTCTACTTTGAGGGGAATTTGGATTCTGCCAATAAATTCAACAATATGGCGACATTATGACGTCAGATTGCGTCACTATGTCGAACAACTCGTGCCCAGAAGTTGGAAGTAATTAGTACATTGTTATGTTTAATTTTGCTGGCCGTAGGATCAGCGGTTTTGAAGTTATAGAGGGCGGACTTCGTCCTCCCCCTTCCGCCCTGGCAGGAAGCAAAAAAAAAAAAAAAAAAAAAAAAGGCCCGGTCTGAATAGCGTTAAGACCACGCTTGAAAACGCAATCAAATTCAATAAGTGCTAAAGAATTTGTGTAGCTGTACTTCATTTATGGAAATTTAGAGGAATTGTTTTGAATTCATATTTATTTGTTTCCCATTCATTGATAATGAATGAGAAGAGAGATCGCCGAAACGTCTGGACGTTTTGTCGTTAATTTTTACATGTTAGTAATTCTCTGAATCATTATTAATCAAAATTTATAGTTTAATTCGTTTTATTTTTGATATTACAGACATGGTTGCTAAAAAGTTGATTGCCTTTGTTGCCTTTGTGATGCTGATTACCTTATTGGAGCAGATCAAATCAGGAGTCCATGCAGGGCGCATGACAAAACCTAAGAAGGCAGGCAGAGTGAAAGTGATCCATACAGGTCCTCGTGTTAGGAAGCTCAAGAAAAAAGTTGAAGAATTGGAGAAGCAACTCGCCTCTATGGAACCGTGTGAACGTAAGAAACATTTTACTTCACTGTATTATTCTCTTTAACCAAGTAACCTGAAAACAAATTAAACTAGCCTGTGTGTCCTTTCTTTGGGCACATAGACTGGAATAAAAGGCAATATTAGGTGACTAGGAATCAATCGGCCCACTGTAAAATAAACCTCTTTAGCTTGTGCGTTTTGTTTTCCCTTTAGAGTCCCCAAGGGAATCTGACCCTTTGTCTGTTTATAAATTATGCGTACATATGCACGTAAATAAGACGAAATTAGTAGAAAGAAACATTTCTCTAGAGTATTATCACATGACCTGTACTGGGAAAACAAAACATACCAGCTAAAGAGGTCTGTTATGGGGTCTCTCTAGAATTTAACAAACTATTCCATAATAATATCCTTTGACTTTCCTATAATAGTGATAATGGTATTAATTGGAAAAAGAGATTTATTTGGATAACTCATGTGCAGATTGCTTTAAGCAGCCTGAGAATATCTCTTTTATCAGGAAACGCAATAAATAAATAAATGCATGGAGCGGATCATTGTTATTCTAAATTTTCTTCAGTATTTGACATTTGGAGAACGCTCAGTTTTGCTTTCCCACACAGGTCTTAGTTAAGAAATGATTATGCACCGTTATTAAATATCAATCTAGTAGAACGTATAAAACTTTGCGTGAATACGATGTTGGGTTGGATTATAATTTGGCTCCACGCTTCTTCTTTTTGTGGTTTAAGAAAAGATTGATAAATAAATACTCCAGCCTTCGCCGCATTTGTTTTATATATTGCGGGGATTTATTGAATATGATTGGAAAACTAAACAAGGATGGAAAACTCAATTTTAAATGGACCTTTGTTTAATTTCCCTCAGGAAAGCAGTTTTTCTAATTGAAAAGGCGTAAAATTGTGCCTGAGTAAAACAAAGTCTGTCTAGGACTTTGCCGGCAAGAACGCCACTTTCAGTTAATTTTCAAACATGTTAAACTTTGTAAAACAAAACAAAACAAAACAAAAAAACTTTCAGGGCTTCGTTCAGGTGTTGTAAAATTTCCCTTGCTTGCCATTGTGAAGCCCCAGTCTCGCTTAATCTCACCCTTACATTGGGTACCTATAATTTTCTAAATTTGCAGTATGGTCTGTTTCTGTTTTATAGCTTGTGAGTCAGCTAAAACAGAGGGTTTCCTGTTTGACAGTAATGCAACAACTGACTACCTTAAAGTTGAAGTTGAAGGCCTGAATAAGCCATTGGTTGTATTAACTTCATGTACCTGGGTCAAATTTAAGGACTCTTCTCCTCGTTGGGAGTTTTTTTGGTGCACTCTTGGCCAGCACTTATGCTTGGGCCGAGCTTCCGACAATCTTTTGGTAAGAAGACGTGGAGTTGGCTTTAGGTAATGAAAAATCTTTGTTGTGGTCTTAACTCTGAATAATGTTAGTATTTAAAGGTCAAGTCATTTACATGTTTTTTTGTGTGTACATGTGGTTTGTTACACTTTGCCATAGTTCTCTTCGACAACTTGGTCAAATCTTGGACAGACTATGGTCATGCATACACAGATCGTAATATCCCTCCCTCTAGTACTCAAAGAATGTTACACAGGTTGCATCTCATGTTTAACTGAGGAACATTTCTACGCTGAACGTTGATATGGCACGTTCAACGATATCGACAGTTTAAGACTAATAACTACGGTCGAACCTTTTATGCATGAGGCGATCTTTCAGGTAGCCTACCAGGATCAAACCATGGGCTAGGGGGTGTCTTTGTAGAAGAAATTTAAGCTCACGTCTAAGCGATTGTCTCTGAAAATTCTTCGTAGTAGTCTAGTATGTATGGTGAACAAAGACATAGATCCATACCTTAGGTGTTTGCTTAAAACAGGTTTAAAAAATGGGAAAAATGCAACAATCACCTCTGTCAAGGAAGAGGAGGCAATCGCCCACGAGTTGTTTCAGCGATAAGCCTTTAAATTGGAAAAAATGGGTGTTTTAAGAATGTGGTAGCTTATGGTGGGAAATCTTCACTTATTTAAAAGTTGGTCGCATATGGTGACTCGCTTGTGTGTTGCACACTGACAAGTGTATTCCTACCCACTAGAACAGGATGGTATATTAGAAGGTCCTGCCAGTACATTTCTGTGGCATTTTTTGTCAATCAATCTACGGATGTAAACGGTGCGTTTCGTTTTAGGCTAAGGCGAAGAATGAGAAAAATTCGAAAGAGCTATAGATGTTGCAAAATAACTGACTCAGATAATAAACTCAGTTTATTATATCAACACCAAAGAAATATCACGTGAAACATGATATCTTCACATGTGAAAAGGTCACCGTTGCTATGGCTACATAATAAATCGCACCTTTCACAGCCAAAACTATTAATAGTCAAGCCATGCATATGGTGAAAAAATTGTGCACCCGGGGATAAGAGCACCAAATTTGGCATGATAATGGTACTTGGCCTGCTGAAAAATATTAGCTATGCACCCCAGTCATTGGGGGAATTTGTACTTGGGGGGTGGGTTTGTTGCAGTTTCCACTTAAATTACCAAAAAGAAAGCGGTAAAGTTAAGCCGATCTTGCCATATCAATAAGTTGTGTTGTCCCAAGAGAGTTAAACTGGGTCCAGGTAATCTAATTTTTAAGTAGCGTGGGGGAGGTTTGTACACAGCTTAGGGGTAAGGGGGAGTATCTCTGTACGCATGTTTGTATCAGTTTCTCTTGTGAGGGAAAATACAATGACCTTTCCTGAATTTTGACATCTTCAGATCATTTAGCTAATAGCTTCTCCTCTGTCCTCTTCCCTCATCTCTAATCATCTTTCCTCATCTTCCCTCATCTTCCCTCGTCTCTTACCTTATCTCTAATCAGTCTCGTAAGGGTTTCGATCCCCATCTATTCAAGGACTGGGAAAGCTTCTAATTGAGCTACTAAGCTGTCCTATTCCAGCTCGCAACTGGACACGACCACGCTAACCTCTCAAAGGTATTTTAGCTCATCTATTTCCAATCAGCATAATGATATTTCTGATTTTATTTCTTTATTCCCATTTGAACATCAACAGTCTAACTAAGCACATTGATGAATTGAGAATTCTCTTGTTTTGATCATTCTACCGATGTTATCTCAATTAATGAAACTAAACTTGATGAAACTATCAAAAGCTGTGAGGTCCACATACCAGGCTATGAATTTATTCGTCGTCATAGAAACAGACATGGTGGAGGAGTATGGTGGCCGAGCATTCTCACAAAAAAGATGGCCAGATTTGTGCTGCGATTTCGAAAAAGAAGAGGGAAAAAATAATTTTTTCAAAAATAAGAGAAAGTATTTTAAAAACTGAAAAAAGAAAAGAAAACTGAGCCAAGAAAATAAAAACAAAACAAAATAAACGCACTTGAAAAAAAGAAAACAAAAAAATAAACAAAAAAAATCATAAAAAAACGAGGAAAAACAAAAAAAAATTACGACAAAAAATAATAAAACAAAAAAAGGACGAAAAACAAGACAAAGATAATAATAATAATAATAATAATAATAATAATAATAAATCCGCGAGGGTTAGAAATACCAAGTTGAGATCTGGCGCGGGATAGCTTCTCTCCAGCTATGGGTAAAATAGCATCTTCGCCAATATGAGTAGTAGAAATGTAAGGAATTCATACCGCATCGCTCGTCGCGCGGGTCAACAAGGAGCGCGTCCCTCAGTGAGTGGTCAGGCTGAGGTCGAAACGTTGTCCACTGATCTACCCTCTCAACCTGCAGTGGCGGCTAATCCATCTGAGAGTCTCTCCCAACAGGGTCCTTCCACACCAGAACGGGCAGGTACCAACACAGATGGAAGAAACACCAGACAGAAATGGACACGAGAGGATTACATTGAAGTCATGTTCTGCTTTTACAAGGCAAAGGCAGACCCCAG
>CALNXK010000093.1:1157500-1167500 GCA_942486035.1 Porites lobata
AAACTGTTTTCCTGCGAGGAATTTATTGGCAACCAGGAACTGGTATAACTTTGTATGTACAGCTTTCTCAAGAATCTTGCTGAGTGTAGGCAGAATAGAGATAGGTCGGTAGTTTGATGCATTTGTCCGGTCCCCTGACTCAAACAGGGCTGTAGTTTTAGAACATTTCCACCATTTAGAAAATTTAACTGATTTAATTGATAGCTTCAGTAACTTAGTAACAGATAGTGCAATCGTAGGAGCAGAGTTTTTGAGCAATTTTGCACTAATTTTGTCCAAGCCAATCGCCTTGTTTGTCTCCAGAGCGAGGAGCTGCTGAAGCACAAACGATTCCTCTAGTTCAGCCAACTGGAACTGAGACATCGGCAAATCTGTGCTTGAATTACAACTCGGCATATTTTCAGAAACTTAAAAAGTACCTCAAATGCAACAAATGCTCAAAATGATGTATTCATTACCCTTGTTGCATAGATGGAGGAACCAAATCTTTATCTAATAATCTATAACCAGCACCGAACGACTCGTAAACTCCAACCGTGGCCATGGTTGGTAGGTACCTCATATATAGTACGCCATGAAACTATAGGACCGCTGGTCAAAGATTTGACGGGCTATAAGAACGCTCGACGTTTTTTCGAACATTTTCATTTCGAAATGAAAAATGAGATGTTTGATGACGGCCTGGCGTTCTCATAGCCTGCTATATCTGTGATCAACGGGCCTTCACGACCTCGACGTTTATGTTAAGTAGAGGAAAAGACGATTAGAAGGACGATGTTCTCACAAGTTTTCATTTTCGATTTCACAATTTTTTTGAGAACGATGATCGGCCGGTCATTCACATTGAATTTTGATTTTGATTTCAATATGCTTTTGGAGTCGCAATGTTTCTAAAGGGTTAATTTTTTTGTTTTGTTTTTCGTCTTTTGCATTTTGTTATGTTTATGTTTATTTTTGTCTTGTTTTTCGTCTCTTTTTTTTTGTTTTAATATGTACATTTAGCCAGGGTTAAAAGCGAAGCTCCTATTATAAACTCGAATTTATAATTTAAATCAAACAATAAACTTGTATTCCACAATTCAGTTAACTTTAGAGCACATTCATGTGACTTTTGAGGGAAAGGTTAAGTGATTTTCGCGAAAAAATGATTTGCAAACAGTCCAAGCTAAGAGTGAACTTAATCTTACATCGAGTTGATAGCCTTATATGAACACCCAAAAAATAGCAATCATCTTTGATCACATTTAAGAGCGATAAAGGCTCTTGATCACAGTAGATTAGGCCTGGAAAACAAATTTCTGAAAAACAAATCAGGCCGAATTTTTGCGTTCGACAAGTTAACGTACTTTACAAAATCTTGCCAACAAGTCTGGGACGTGTAAACCATCCTTTTATACTTTTTATCCATCACATCTGAGGTGAAACAGTAACATGAGGCGCTGTTTTTATCATACAGACCTCGGACAGAGTGCAGTATTTCACAATTTTGCAATACAAATATTGCACTCATTCAATATTCACTTTTGACAAGCGCCAAAGACGACTGTTTAAATTAAGATTAATAGAGTTGTACGCTTCAACATAATAAAGAATTTATTATGTTTATTTTTTATTTTTTTTTTAATTTCTTCAAAAGCGTTTGATACGCGCGGCATTTTGACTACTGCATGCAAGCGATGTTTAAGAGCGACCGAAAACAAACGGTACAGCGACTAACAATCAATAAAAGGAAAATAATTCTGTGAAATATATACAGGGACAACAATTTTCATTCACGAAGACAAGTATTAAAGTGTCTCTGAAAATCCTTGTTTATGTTTTAAGCCGGCTTCCCGGTGTTTGCTTTTCTAAAGATAAACTCGAGGCAAGAAAATCGCTCAAAGCTTTCTTTTACAGCCAGAATTATAACTAAATATTCTTCGGGAACGTTTTCTTTCTATTTGCGGTGAGAAAATGTCTAAAGGCTTTTTAAAGTTCTATAAGCTTATAATCAAACCTGATACTCGGTCAGATCATTGTCTCAAATCTTACAAACGTGCATAAACTAAATAACGGCCTAAACTACGCTCGACTTCATTAAATTAGATATACAAAACAAACATCAAAGCAAAACGAAGCTTACCATTTGAGATGCACTGAAAACTATCAAGTAAGGCCAGAATCGCTTCAGACTTTTTAACCCTCTTACGCATCAAGCAAGGTGAAAAACGAAAACGACACCATCCGAAATCGGATTTCCGACTTTGACAAGCGACGTATTTCTCAACCAAAAACCCAATAAACAAACTAGCCATGAATAACAGAAGACTCTTGATAGCAGCTGAATTTCATTTTGTACTTTCAGTAGAAAAAGACAGTTAAAAACATCACAAGTTGACACAAAACTCTGTCAGCCTCAGCTGTCAAAGTAAACAGGTTTCAAGATGCTGCATAAATTTTCCGCATGAACTCACCTGTCAAATTTTGACCAATCAGAACATAAAAATTTGGACGTAGAGCGTGACCAACGCGTGACCTTGGTGAGAAAAGTCAAAAGCAACTGGCATGTCTTCCCTGCCTGTAAAAACTGGCTAAATTTTAGCTTCCGACGTCAGTTTAAAATCAAAATTTTAATTGTGCGGTGCATATAAAACACAACATATTTCATATGAATTTAAAAAAAAAATAAACTTGAGCCTGCCATCATTTCAAATAGTAAGTTGTCAGCGGATAACTTCAAAAAGATACTAGACCTCGATGGGTCAACACCTGAGCCCGCGATACGGTCAGGTGATACTGGTCAGTGGGTACCCTGTTTTGACAGCTGTCAATTGATCACAACACTTGATGTGCAATATGTGTGCAATATCAGTCTTCCTGTGCTCCCAAACTGGCTAGAAAGTGTGAGATTGAACATTGGGTAGCCTGTGGTGCGGACGGACGGGCGGTCGGTGTACGGTCACGTGATTACCAAATTTTCTGGGATGGGTAGATTTACTTACCCATGGTGCTCCGCAGGCGCGCTTCGCGCGCCAGAGCTCCGCTATTATTTTTGTCCCAATTTTTTTTTGTTTTTCCTCTTTTTTTTTTTGTTTGGTTCATTGTTTTTTTTTTTAGTTTTTAAAATACTTTCTCTTATTTTTCGAAATCGCAGCACAAATCTGGTCATTTTTTGGTGAGGATGCTCGGCCACCATAGAGGAGTAGGCTTTTATATAAAAACCTCTATTAATTTTGTAGTTTGTTCTAATCTAAATGTACCTGATCTTGAAAATTTATCTATTAAAATTCGTGACCCTAACTCAAAGCTATTTCTGATGATTCTAATGTTTTGTGTGCTGACTGGAAAACGAAATTGTTGGATGTTGTCAACTTTCATGCTCCACTCCGGACCAGACGCGCTAGAAGAAAAAAGGCACCCTGGATCAATTCAGAATTAAAGACAGGCATGCGCGATCGTGATGCTGGCAAAAGAAAAGTAAAGCTATGGCATCGAATGATCCACACGACTGGTTACGAAAGTTACGAAATACAATAAAAAATAACATCGAGACTTCTAAAGCATCTCATTATTCCAATGCTTTTAGTCAATCTAAAGGTAATTCTCGAAAAACATGGCAAACCATTAACGAACTTACTTCCCGTAAGTTGAATGGTTCCATTATTTCTAGATCCCTAAGAGACTCTGTTAACAAAGTTATTGTCCCATCCCGCGAACTAACTTCATGAAGAACAGCTTCAGTTATAGCGGAGCAGTTCTCTGGAACAGTCCGCCCTGTGATATGAGAGAGGCTAAACCTTAAAGTCAATTAAAACGATTTCTTCATCTAAATTTCTGATTTTTAAAGTACTGTGTACACGGCATTCATGAAAAACAGGTCTTAGTTAGGCTAGTTGTAGACAATTGTGCATATTGTTTAGGGTAGTTAGGTTGGGGGGGGTTCGTCCTGGTCCTGGTGTAGTAAGCGCATGTTTTATATATTATCAGTACATCACCCTGCAAAAATAAACTACATGATTTAAAGCGCCGTTTTAGCTATTTTAATCTGCCAGCAACCGTTACACCATTTATAACACAACTTAAATGTGTTGTCAAGGATTTTAGCAGGATTTTCAGACGTCATTCTCTCTTTTTTTCATTTATATCACAACTGTTATTTCAATCGCATGGCAAAACAGCCATTTTATGCCATTGAGCTAGATCCTTATTTTTGGAAAGGCAACGGGCGTAATCCTCTCATCCACGCATTCTCCACAAAATTTGTAACGCGTAAACATTTTAAACGTCCTTTTCAACTTCGTTCAGCTTTGCATTAGCTCCTGGTATACCTTTGATGCTCACATTAAGGTGGGGCATAGAAGCTTCCGCGCATCTGACTCATATGATTCTCTTGATCTTCACCATTCAAAGCACTGTCCTCAACAATGTCCATCTTTGTAGGCAGCTCTCTTGGTGTACTGAAATAACACACGGTCAGTAGACAGGAGGTCTTAAGGGTTCTTCCCTTCTGCGCAAATAGAGAAAACGTTTCTGGCATCATTGACTCTTTGAATGCGGCTTGTGTGGTCAGACACTAGGACAACAAATCTCTCAAGCACGAGCATAGTTTCTTGAACATCTTTTGTAGTTGGCTAAGGGATGTAAAAGGTTCAGTGGCTTCTCCATAAGACATTCTTGTGACCCAGGTAGTTCTCTCGTCCTACGAAAGCTGATGTCTGATTGCGTGATAAAAGTTCAACACCCTGATATAGATTTTTCATCTCTCGAGAGCCCTGACGGTATTGCTGTGCTATGTAAAGAACCAGTTGCGGTAGTAGAAACTAGGGTTACGATGTTATCGCGATGGACACCATGAGACTTACATAAAAATTAAATTTCTAACGATGAAACATTGCGACGTCGAACCACAGAGTTATAAATCCTATATGCTGTAATACAGTAAGAGCAGCTAGATTCTGAATGATGTTGCTTGACTGCGTCTTATTACCAGCTCCACCGGCCCGGAAAGATCAAAATTAAACTTCTTAAAGACTGAGGGATGTGAGGCTTCTTGGCAGTTAATTTCAAATGTCCAATGAACCGGGCTTTTTCCATGTTAAGGGGGCCCCAAAGAATGTGTAATACATTTGACTGCTTTTGCAATCCTCGTTGCTTCGCTATCGGTTTTTCTCTATGTGGCGTTCTGCTAAACAATTTCAGCGTCTTCAATTAAATCAAGGAGCACATTACGAATCACGACCATCTCTATGTGGCTTTAAATCCAAAGATTGTTCATGTGTTTACAATTTCTACTGTGAACTTGCTGTGTAATATCAACCAGCTCCTCTGCTCTAGCCTTGTTGAATTCATTTTAGATAGCTCCGAAAACTTGAACACTGGATCATTTTAGTTTGTCCACGGAACTAAAAAAAAAAACAGTTCTGTGAGCGCAGTGCCGGCTTAGCATATGGGGTCGTTATAAGTTTTTTTCACGGTTTGATGTTTTACTCCTGGTGCTACTGGCAGTACATCAAAGCTCATCAAGTACTATAAAAACCAGCACTTAGTTTACCGAGCTGTGATTTTTCTCTAACGATGCGAGAAATGTCTCTTATATTCCACCAAGATTAAAAGTATAGGTTTTGTGAATCGATGTGAAGCTCACGAAGGTTCGATCGACAGACCAGCCTTTGCACCTGTAGTGCTCTTTTGAGGTAACTCCTTTCTACCGTCATCATCTTTTGATCTCTGTCACTCGCTTTTTCCCTTTTAGTGCTCTCTTAAGCTTATTAAACTGATTTTTACTTTATTTGCGCTCTTTTTCACAACGTAACTTTGAGCTATAAAATACCGTTGCAGACAGACGCAACATTGTTGGCGACCAACTCCCAAAACTGTTGGAAGTTACAGGTTGTGTCCGTTTGCACACCCTGTTGCATGTTGTTGCGTGTTGTTGGGAGTTGTTGCGCAAAGTCTGAAACCAGTTAAACTTTTCGCCCCATGCAAACAGACGAAACATTGTGAATTGTTGCGCCCGTTTGCATGTAGCTCTTAGTGTCAGTTGTGGTGTTTCAAAGGCACACATGGTTATGTTCAAGGGAACTCTGTATGCCAAGGCGCAATGAATCATACCGTGAATCTGACTCTTTTGCACTGAATCAAAAGGACATCATAATATTTCTGAAGAATCGTTTAGGCATAAAACTCACTGTCTCAGTCGATTCTGACGCAATTTTGCGCTCTTTTTTTGCACTATAAGCTTCCCCATTTTTCTTTTTCTTTTTTTTTTTTTCTCCCTTTTTTTCCACAGCTCGGCACTTTCAGAAAAAAAAACAGAGTCTAAGGGAGATAAATACATTATTCTGTGAAATCTAGAAATAACTAAAGGTTAGGGAGTGAGGGCAACAACGATGGAAGATGAAACCCTTTTACTCCAACGCCGTGCATTACCCAAGTTTCACGAGATAGATGATCCAAGTACGCGTGTCAGACCCCCAGTGAAAGAAGACCCAAATGCGAGTGATCTAGTTTCATTCTGTGAATTACATTCATCCTTAATGGAAGTCTAAACGAATGCTGGCTACATACATGCGATGCATGTATAATAACAACCTGAAGATTAAAATTGCGGGCTCCTCTTGTCGCTCGCTGTAAGGTGATTAAAAATAGGACCAACTCTTCCCGCACTCTGAATGTCTCTGTAAGTGTCTCATGTTTAAGAAATGGTAAACGTGCAGCGTGCAACCATGGAGTTATGGATGCACGCGGGAGGTTGCTAAGCACGAAAGAAGCGTAAGAGTCGCACGAGGCGATAGCCGAGTGCGACTCTAGCTGCTTGAGTGCTTAGCAAACCTCCCAAGTGCATCCATAACTCCATGGTTTCACAGCTGCAACGTTTACCATTTCTTTTATAACATAATCAAAAGAGAAAAACATTGTTTTCCATTTGCCTTCAGTTGAGTCATCGGTGGGAGTTCATGTATGCTGCCATCTGCCCGCGCGTAAACAAATCATGTTCTATGTTTTTCAAACACTTGCCTTTGAGTTTTTCTTTCGCTAAATCAGCCGTTCTCCGTCTTCAGGTAAATTGCAAAACGTTTTTTGTTGTTATTGTGAATGGCATCTGTCTACTTGCTCTTTATATTAGGGTAAAAACTTTGAGGGAAAACTATATCTGCAACTATAAACACCAACTAAAAAGACTCTAAAAAATAAGCTAAAACTAAATAAATGAAATAATTATCAAGCTTATTTATGTGACAATTTTTGAAATAAACGTAAAGTAGAAATGAGAAAATTTGACAGTAATTCCTTTAGATAACAGGTAACACTAATTTTAAAAAGAAATTAACTAGCTTTGTATCGAAATCTGTCTGGGGAAATCCAGCTATGAAAGTCAACTGAAATTCGCCGACACACAGTCGGCGCTGAAGCTGTTGTTTTTCGACTGTTCCCTGAACGACTGTTATGAATGAACACTGAGGAACAAAATAATACACACAGAAGTTATTTTTTGAAAAACTTATTTGAAAACCCAAATGTTTCTGTACTTAAATGAAATTCGCTTATTCCAGCGTTATGTGTCCGTTTAAACTCAACTAAAATTGTTAATCGATGCGATGAAAACTTCACAACAAAGCTGTCTCGAATTTGAGCGTGTTTCCTAAAATATTTGCTTGAATTTAGCATCAGCTTGACCAAAAAGTCAATAACACAATGGTAATTGATAAATTTACATTTCAAACAGACTTTCTCCTCTATAAAAAACACACACAAAATGTACCTTAAATCTTCGCTCGCTCGATTTTCCTTCAGCCGATTCTAGCCGCGAGGAAAACAGTGATTAATTCATCCAGGGCAAATTTGTCGCTTGATCTTTTGCCTTTTTTTCTTCAAAACGACAGCTTAGTATTTTCTTCACCTTCCACTTTTCATCTGTGCATTTCATCGGTGTATTTTACCGTCAGGAGAGGAGATTTGTTGAATTTGCCTAAATTTTACCGCGCTAGCTCAGTTTCTTAGCGTGCACCCACGGGCAAATGGTAGTGGCTAACTGACCAATCAGAGCGCGCGATTTACTTTTGTTATGTTATAATTTATTTTTGTAGTAGGTTGGCTGATCAATTAAATTCCTATAACGTGCAATTCACTTTTATCAAAGTATAAAATGGAACATCTTACTTTTCCGAGGGTGAAAAACGGCATAGTTTCACACGCTAGCAAAAAGACCAGCCATTCCAGTCCACCGTGTTGAATTTCCCTGAGTAGCCTGGTCTTTTCTTTCTTCCGTATGTGGTCTTGTTTGTTCCATCAGGAAGCATCTCAAAAATATTAATAAGGTGTTTTGGTGTGTCAACGAGAGCATGCAAAATAGTATTGTCTGCTTTTAACTCAAAATTAATTCCGCCTTTCATTACTTAGCCTGCCTCTACCTGGCTTTTCCTTCTGACAAGAATCATTTTCATAAAATTTCTCGAAAAAGTAGGTAACGGGTATTTATAAGGTTTATCTTGTGCCGCCGTTAAGAAAATGGGATTTTAAAAGTTTTTAGAGCGCTTTTCTCCCTTCCTTGAGTCTTTTCCGGACCAGAACAAAAGGGCCATGACCCCTCCCCCTAGGGCACAATGTGCCTCCCCCGGCACATATTTGAGTGGGGTCCAATGGCTAAAAATAGTCGCTACAACTTGTACTATCACTGTGCCGAGTTTGATGCTTTTACCTCAACGTGCACAATTCAGCTATTTTTTACACCATATGGCTGGACTTCTACTGAAATGGTTTGGTATTTCATTGGTGTTTATATACTATAAAACAGAACATTATATGGCCGCTTGGAGATAAGAAATGTCTTCTCGTTTTAAAAAAATATTTCACTCGTTTGCTGCGCTCACTTGTGAAATATTTTTCAACAATCGAAGGGAAATTTTGTATCTCCGCGCGACCATAAAATATCCTCTATGTAGCTCGCATTACTAACTTTTAGTTTTGAATATTTTAATAGAGAGTTAAACATTGTCATACGTTTCAACGAGTGGAGCAACTACTGCGTAACAACGGGATTAGACAGATGGAAGGTGTACGTAGATGGAACATTGAGGGAGTCTTTACCAGCAGCAGGTGACTTGCCTTTCTTTGATTCTAAGAACTTTATCCAATTGACGTATAATGATAATGTCTGATGATGATGATGATGATGATGATGATGATGATAATGATGATGATCATGTTAATTTTGAAGAATGTGGCCGTATTGGGGCCTGTTTACATGGAGTTGGGGGACCCCAGAAAGGTGAGGTAACATGTGGCTGGTCACCCCACCTATCATGTAAACGGGATCAAATTAAAACTTGTGACTATATGGACAGGCGGGTTACCCCACCTAAGCGGGTTACCTCACCTACTTGGGGTTCTCCACCTCCATACACGCCCTCAGTTCATCACAATCAACTGAATCCAAGTGACTTTACGCTAAATCAATGATATTACTGTACGAAGATCCACCCATGCAAATCCTCTAATAACGAATGTTACTTGGCATTCTCCCATTCCACCACCCCCAAAGTGAAGTTATATTTACCGTGTGGTTGGGCGAAAATCTCGATAATTAAGGGGCCTTGGAAGCTGCTATTGCTTATATTCCAGATCGAGGTTCTAATACTTTTGCAGTTAATATGAATAAACTATTTAGTTAACAAAAAAAATAGACATTTTTTTGGCCAAAAATCGGCACTTTTGTCCTTAAGATTTTGATTTGAATATTTGATTTCCAGTCCCAAACGTTAGAGGTTCTTTAGAGGAATAGGTCCTTGGATGGAGTAAGATTTGAATCATTTGATATTGTTGAGCATGTTTTAGGTTATTAAGTGTGTTTTCTTGAGTTTTTCCTGGTGCATTTTAGCAGCCACCTTCGGAGAATCGTTACATTCATTTGGCAACCAAGATGATTTAATATGTGAAAAAATGTTATCGAGAATAACAAGATGCCAGTACTGAACTGGAAAGAGGGAAGAGGGAATTCTTAAATAGTTTTTTAGTAGGCCTA
>CALNXK010000093.1:1175000-1247500 GCA_942486035.1 Porites lobata
TTCACGTTTGGAGAGCTTTCTACGTGGTACATGATAATTTATAAATTGAGATATCTGATCATAGAAAATATCAGATTTAGTGTTGGCATCCATATAATCACTTGAGATGTTATTCCAGTCTAGAAATGAGAAATCATTGATAAATTTATCTTCGTCAAATTTGGAAAAGTCATTTTTATAATAATTTAAAACTTTATAGATTACTTTAAGATTGTCTATGTTGTGGTTCAATTTTATCCTTGGTTGAAATTTCATTTTCTTTTGTTTTTGGGTATGGTAATGTATGATAATGAGTTTGAAACAAAAGAAAATAAAATTTAAACCAAGGATAAAATTGAACCACAACATCTACAATCAGAAATTAAGGAAGATCAGAGATTTTAGAGATTAGGTTACCACTGATGGCATTCATAGCATAAGTATTTGCAAATATATTATGAATGAGGGTTGTTGATCTTTCAGTAATACTTGTTGGTTGTAAGATATAAAGTAGAAGAAAAAAAAGTTTTGCATTAGTAAGAAATCGTTAGATTCAGGATGACTTTCACAATTTAACAGGTTAATATTAAAATCGCCCATAATAAAGATGGACCTATTTTCACTAGTTAGCTGAGACAAAGTTGACTCGAGATGTTCTTTGAACCTTACAGGGCTAAAGGAAGGGTGTCTATAGGCACAGCAGCATAAAATATTCTTACCTTTAGCATTAACTATTTAAACCCAGATAGTTCAAATTCATCAACAGTTGTAGTTAGGTCAGTTCGTTTAAAAGCATTTAAAGTATGTCTAGTGTAAATTGCCATCCCACGAACAGCAGATCTGGAGGGTTGTGAATGTAATATATAACCATCAAAGTCATTATTCACTTTAAAACCTAAGGAATAGTTTTCTCTAGTCTCACTAATGCTTAACACTTAACCCTAACCCTAACCCTAACCCTAACCCTAACCCTGACCCCTAACCCCAACATAACCCTAACCCTAACCCTAACCCTAAACCCTAACCTTAGGGTTAGGGTTAGGGGTTAGGGTTAGGGTTAGCGTTAGGGTTAGGGTTAGAGTTGGGGTTAGGGTTAGGGGTTAGGGTTAGGGGTTAGGGTTAGGGGTTAGGGTTAGGGCTAGGGTTAGGGGTTAGGGTTAGGTTTAGAGGTTAAGGGAAAACTCGTATCCATACTCATATGTTTAGATGATGAAAGGGTGTGTAAAGAAAGGCCTATTTCTTCTCAGAGGAATGCCACTTTTTTTCTGGACACTCCTAGTTTTTAGCAACCAGACGCACGAGGAGCCGCAAGAGGTGATATTTTTTCACGGCATCTGGCGGCACATCAAAGAATTTGCAATTGAAGGGCAAATTCTTAGCATATCTTCGCCAGTTAAACTAGGGAAAAGGTGTTAAAAAACCTCAGGATCCAAAACAACACGTCAATCAAAATATCACTTTTACCTTTTCGGTAATGAAGAGCTATCACGCGGCTAAGCTTGAATTAGACATATATTGAAATAAGAACTCGTGTCAATAAAGTATCAGAAGTGAGTGGGAATCGCTCCTGGTTAAAAAACTGGTTCACAGGAATATGCATCTCTTCTAGTTAAGAGAAGAGAATCAGAACTGTTTTTCATGCAGGAACAGGTTTTCTTCGGGGTAACTACAAAACCTCAGCTTATTTCACTCCTTGACATTGTCAAAGCGCATTTTGTAAAGATAACTTTTTCCGCTTTATCAGCTTTTTTTATATTCTATTCCATTAAAGTTTAACCTCCCTCAAAAAGTCAAATAATATAAATGCTGTTGTTAAAAAAAGCGTTTTACCTGTTTTCGTGAATTCGCTACCCAAAGATCGCTATGCTGAAAGGACAGGGCAAAATTTCCGATGATTATTGTTAATGTAACCATCAGGTATACTCTACCCACGAGTTTACAGACAGCAAATGCAGTGATTATTATTAATGTAGCCATCGGGTATATTCTACCCACGAGGTTACAAAGAGAAAATGCAATGATTATTATTAACGTAACCTTCAGGTATGTTCTACCCACGAGGTTACAGAGAGCAAATGCAGTGATTATTAGTAAATGTAACCGTCAGGTATATTCTACCCACGAGATTACGGAGAGCAAATGCAGTGATATTATTAATGTAACCATCAGGTATGTTCTACCCACGAGGTTACAAAGAGAAAGTGCAATGATTATTATTAACGTAACCTTCAGGTATGTTCTACCCAGGAGGTTACAGGGAGCAAATGCAGTGATTATTATTAAATGTAACCGTCAGGTATATTCTACCCACGAGGTTACAGAGAGCAAATGCACTGATTATTATTAATGTAA
Source organism: Porites lobata (assembly GCA_942486035.1). Taxonomy (NCBI): domain Eukaryota; kingdom Metazoa; phylum Cnidaria; class Anthozoa; order Scleractinia; family Poritidae; genus Porites; species Porites lobata. The sequence goes on from CALNXK010000093.1 coordinate 1,177,332, forward strand.
CCGTCAGGTATGTTCTACCCACGAGGTTACAGAGAGCAAATGCAGTGATTATTAACGTAACCTTCAGGTATGTTCTACCCACGAGGTTACAGAGAGAAAATGCAGTGATTACAGACCCGTAACCAGGGGGGTGCACGGGGTGCGTTTGCACCTCCCCACAGGCCCCAAAGGTCCGCATTTTGATACTCAATATCCAAGTTAAGGCGTGCAGTCGGTTAAACTGAAGTTTCAAACTTAACAGTGCAGTGATATTTAAACAAAATCAAAGAATGGAAAAAGCAGTGGTGTATTCACTGGGAAAATAAAACCAGCTACACTCTAGTAGCCCGAGCCATTCAGAGCATTTCAATGAGCGCACAGATGTCCGAGGTTATGTAAATGAATAATGAAATTAACGTTCGTAGGCCCCGGGGTGTAGGCTTGGCACGGGAGTTTACGACGAGCGAGACAATGACAAGGGAGCGATCTCACGATTTTTGTCAGACACGTCCTCTAACGCGTCGGGTAGTATTCTCTATTTGTACGAGTGCATGAACGCCTGAAGATGCAAAATTAGTTTTTTGTGTAATACGTTATGGGTAGGAGAGAACCGGAAAATAGAAAGAGGAAGGCTGCAGCTAAATCTTGCCAGTCTCTCGATACAACACAGGAAAAAATAACGGATTCCCATTTTTGGATATTTTAGGGTATTTAAAGAATACCCACGAAAATCCCAAATTTGGAAGAGTGAGACAAGTCCCAATCTGAGAACTTAGTTGGGAATTCCCCGGTTGGGACTTGTCTCACTTTGCCAAATTTGGGATTTATATGGGTATTCTTTAAATACCCTAAAATATCCAAAAATAGGAATACGTTATTTTTTCCTGTGCAATGGGTCAGTAAAGTACCCCGTCAAGAGCTATCAGACGCTGACAATGACAGTACAGTCTGCGACGACAGCCCAGCTGAAACCACGACTTCAGATCTATCTCAGTTAACTACAGTTTTACAGCGAGATATAGACGGTAAATCATACTCATTTTCGCAATGTCGACCAGTCTTGATCCCATTATTACGCTCTGAGATTAAGTCGCTACACCCACGGAGGCTGGAGCTCGGAACTGTTCTGACGGATTAGTTCCGCAGTATTTTGATGTGTCATTTTACATCGTAAAATTACTCCTTTATAACTAAATTCAAACAGTTGTATTCGAAAAATGTAATATTCAGTTCCTACCGTGTTCTTTGCCGTTACAATTTCTCATGTATTGCTACTTTCCTAAATAAACGGATCAGACGATAAAAAATACATTTCCGTAGTTGGGTCCGCTTTGGCCTCGTTAGCCTCCTCCCCCCCCCCCCCCGACATAAAATCCTGGTTACGGGCCTGGTTTATTATTAATGTAACCTTCAGGAATGTTCTACCCACGAGGTTACTGAGAGCAAATGCAGTGATTATTAGTAATGTAACCATCAGGTAAGTTCTACCCACGAGGTTACAGAGAACCTGCAAATGCAGTAACAATTATTAGATTTTAGTGCAACTATCAGGTTGAGTTTCTCCATTAAAAGAGTTTTTTGCAAGGGTTAAACAAGTTTGGCTTTCATGAGTTTCAAGGTGCAAGAAATTATCAGTATAATTATAGCACACAAACATTGCACGTTAACGAAAAATCGTCCTCAGATGAACTCCATATTAACTAAATTATGCTAAACGTTGCGAAAGAAATCAATTATTGTTCGTGTCCGTCTTATCCATCGTAAAAGCGAGGGGTCATCGCATGACATTCGGTATATTAAACAGAGGTAATACTCACGGGTTTCACGAGTTGTATGCACTATTTTTCGCCGAGAAACAAATTTAAACTTCAATTCTTACCTTTCAGTAGTCCGTTCTTTTACCTTGCATTCGACAACAAATCTGTTAAAGGCGAACAAAGCGATTCCGGCACTCTTCTTTATGATGAGTAGCAAGCCGCGGGAACTGAAGCCGCTTGACTGAAGTAAAATCCACCGATATGCACGGCATTCTCACTACAAGTATGAACAAACGTTGCGGGGAAAAAAAAGACGAGGAGGAAAAAATGCCAGATCTTCGCCTTGGCAATGTATTCCAGCTACCATGCCGGCGTATCTCCAGAAGGTGGACTCGAAGTGGGACAATCCTTGTGATTTTTCTTTAGAAGCCCTTTGCGCGCAAACTAATTTATTCTGGCGCGAAATGAAGATTAACAATAGGTATACTGAAATCTAATCCACGACAAGAAGATTTTCGCACTGTAGCGCGACATATTAAATGCCTATGTTTACAAGTACGCGGAGAAAGTGGTCCACTAGTTTAACTTTTTGAAGATGAATTTACTCCACAAATAGCAAAATGAAATGTTTTATCTCTATGTTGTTTACGTGCCGGATTAATCAATTTTGACATGAAACCATGTTGAAAGAGGTCAGTGTAATATACTAATCAAACTGCATGACTCAACACTAAGCAGCACGTCTCATGGCGGATTCCAACGACAACTTTATTTCCAATAGCATTGTGGGTAATGACAGCTTTCTCAGAGGGTACTCAATATATTACACTACTTCTCCCCATAAGAAAGATACAAACAACAACGGTACAGAAACTTAAACAGCAGCCTATGCTACAGATTAAGTCGGTCAACCGGTTTTCTATTTCTTAACGATCGCCTCAAAATAAGTGGCGATGATTCTTTACAAGGACTAGGTTCTGATTCCTCATTGGTAGGCTGCGATACATTATTTGAAACTAATGCAGTCTAGAACCGGAACGGATTGGTCACATAACTTAGGAACTGATATCTCAATCTCACTAGCTTTATTTGGCCCTTTATCGTGAGCCCTAATTAAATGATCAGTATGAACGTATCTAGTCTTATGTCCAGTTTTCACTAAATAAGTTTTAGGTCCACACACCTTAACTACCCTTCCCAGGATCCACCACACAATATTGCCTTTGGCTTGAGTGTTCCTTACCCGAACTATGTCATTTTCTGAAAACTGCCTATCCTTATGATTCTTTAAATTCTTATATTGCTTCTGTTTGCTCTGTTTATTCTCAATCTCTTGGGCTAGGTCAGGTTTCACAAGACTTAAGCGAGTACGCAGACGGCGTTTCATTGACAACTCAGCAGGCGTTGCCCCCCATGGTGCTGTGTGGAGTTGTGCGGTATCTCAGGAGAAAATCAGCTAGTCTATGTTCCATGGCCCTTGCCCTATTGCTTTCCAAAACCTGTTTCACTAAAGCTTCCTTCACCACCCTGACCGATCGTTCGGCCGCCCCATTTGATTGAGGGTGATTGGGTGGCACTAGGGTATGTTTGATCCCAGTTTTACTCATAAATTCGCCAAATTCGTTAGAGGTAAACTGTGGCCCATTATCCGATACCACTTCCTCTGGCAAGCAGTGTTGGGGCAAATATGAGACGTAGCTGACCAACGGTACGCTCTGTGTTAGTTGAGGACATATGTCTTACCTCGAGCCATTTAGAATTACTATCAATCACGACTAAAAATTGATCAGGCCCCTTTTGACAAACATCTATGTGAATGTGGGGAACTCCTTACATTATATATGGCAAACTGTACACAGTTTCACTTCTTTTTCGATTTCTTCATCCATCTATTGCCACCAGACACATGTGCAGGCTATGGCCTTCATTGCACAGGTGTCATAGTGTTCCCAATGTAATTCTTTTAACATTTTCTCTCTAAAAACTTGGGGAATAATCACTCTAGAGCCCCACAAAACACAGCTGTGTTCACAGGAAAGCTCCTGACTACGAATGTGATAGGGTTTTAGTTCTTCTTCATCACATTTTTCTGGCCATCCTGTCATGACAAAATCGAGTACTCTACTAAGGAATGGGTTAAACACAGTGGTCTTCCCAATATCCTTTGCTGTTATTGGGAAGTCCTCATCAATAGCGCTCACACTATAAATCTCACTCTCACACCCTATCATTGAGTCCTCATGGGGAAACCGGGAGAGTGCATCACAATTACAATGTTTTTCTGACCTTCTGTACTCAATTTGATAATCATATGCAGAAAGGACAATGGCCAAACGCTGCATACGGGCAGCCGCCATTGTGGGAATGGTTGCTTTTGGGCCTAACAATGTTAGCAAGGGCTGGTGATCTGTCACTAGGGTAAACTTTCGTCCATATAGAAACTGGTGAAATTTTTTAACCCCGTACACAATGGACAAAGCTTCGCGTTCTATCTGTGCATAGTTTCTCTCGCTTGAGCTTAGAGTACGGGAGGCATAGGCTATCGGCCTTTCTTGACCGTCATCCATAATATGACTTAACACTGCTCCTAGGCCATAACTTGATGCATCACAGGCTAACTTTAATTCCCGATTTAGGTCATAGTGGACTGACAATGAATCACTAGCTAGGCCCTCTTTACAGGCTTCAAAGACTTTCTGGCAGTCGTGTGTCCACTCCCACTGCATGCCCTTTTGCAAAAGCTTATGCAAGGGTGCCAGCATTGTGGCTAGACCCGGCAGGAAATAATAATAGTATTGCACCATGCCTAGAAAAGATCTCATTTCACTTACATTGCGAGGGGTGGGTGCTTTCTTCACTGCATTGATTTTCTCTTACACTGGTTGCAGACCTACCGCACTGATTTTTAGGCCTAAGTAGACCACTTCAGGTTTCAAAAACTCACATTTGGACAGTTTCAATTACAAATTGTACTTGTGTAACCTGTCTAAAACTTCTGCAAGTATCTTAAGATTCTCTTGCCAATCATTTCCACCTACCAAAATGTCGTCCTTTTTACATACACATGTCTCAATTCTCTGGAGAATCTGATCCATTTTTGCCTGAAATATTTTTGGGGATGACTTGACACCATAAGGTAGTTTCAAATAGGAATACGGACCTTTGTGGGTGCTTATAGTCAATTACTCTTGACTTTCTTTGTCAACATTCAGCTGTGCATACGCATGTGACTCAAGCCCCTTCATGCCCTCACAACTGTCGGTAAATAATCCATGATACTTTTACAGCAGATTACTTAGTTGACCCTCTGCACTGATTGGGTTTTCATTCGAGACACTTAAGAACTCTCCCCATACCAATTTTATCTGACGCAGCCAATTTTTATTAAGTAGCGTAGGTTTGCCACTGTAGTTAACTACAACTACTGGTAGTGAATAGTGTTTATCCTTATAAATAACATTGCACTGCATTTCACCCGACACCTCAAGCACCTCACCAGTGTACGTACGAAGTACTACCTTAGATGGAGTTAGGGGCGTGTCTGCAAACTTCTCCAGATATACACTGTGTGCCATTATGGAATAGTCTGCGGCAGTATCTACCTCATTTTGCATGGTTTCCCATTGATCACCATTTCTACCGAATAACTACCGAGACTAGGCCTGTTTGTGTCGAGCGAATACAATGAGTAAATTCCTAATTCATCATCACTTGATTCAGATACATGCAAGTTATGGACCGAGCCCTTCTTTCGCTCACTTTTGTTACGACAGACAGAGGCTAGATGACCGATCTTAGAACACCGATAACACTTTGCAGACTTAAATTTACAAGACTGACCTGAATGATTATTACCACCACACCTAAAACATTGTTCATGATTAGTGTTTTTGTTGTCCTGTGCAGTCAACTGGTTCACTTGAGGGCTTTCACAGATGGTAGGGGGAAACGCCTGTGTGTTTCTTTCGGCCATCTCCATAGCCTTAGCAATCCTACAAGCTTTCTCAAACGTCAGGTCCTCCGTGTTCAATAGTTTGTTTTGAATCTTCGGGTTGCTCAGTCCGCAAACAAATCGGTCACGTAACGCTCGATCCAAAAATTCACCCGTAATTACAGTGAACAGCCAATCTCTTCAACGCTGACACGTAATCCCCAACAGATTCTTCGGACTTCTGATTTCGGGTTCCAAAATGGAAACTTTGCGCAATTTCCAGCGGTTTTGGATTGTAATGCTTCTACAGGACACGTACGGTGTCAACAAATGGTGTATCTTTGGGCTTAGTGGGCGCTAGTAGATTACTGAGGGGGCAGGGCAGAAAAACCGCTGATTGGTTAAAAAAAAATTCCACTGAGAGCATGCGCGTGCGCCTTCCGCTGACCATATGCAGATGCAGTTGGTTCAAAAGAATGAGCGATCCGAAGGAGCTACAATCGAGCGATCATGAATGTGAGCTATTTGGCCGAAATTTGAAGAGCACTGTGTTGAAATACATCACTGAAAGGTCTTGTATATAATGGTATCATTTTGTTTTGCTTCGCTTTGGAGGTAATCTTTGTGATTGTATTACGTTAAACGGACGGAGTCGTGCCAAGCAAACCATGTGCTTTTTTCGATCAACTTTCCTCTACGCGATTGTTTGGTTTTCCTGCAACAAGTCTCGGTGATCCGATAGTTACACAACTGAGTTTAAAGGTAAGACATTTTTCGTCTTTGACATAGTGAACGTTTTCAGAGTTAATGAGTTAACCGAAATTTGCATTGGATGCTATTTATCCTCCACGAGATTGCGGCGGTGCAGCGTGCGCTGCGTGCAGGCGTATAATGCGGCACCTAACAGTTGGCGAAGCCATTGCTAAAAGTAACCAAACTTTCAAACAAAATAGCACTTCATAGCACCCTGAGTTACAAGTTTAATGGGCTTTTTATTCTAGGTTATATATATCCACACTGTTCAATGAATTCCTTGGTGTGAATTGTTTACATTGTTCCGCTAGAAGCGAAATTATTTTTTTGTACGCGTTGTCCAATTTGTAATTTCTTTACATCAATTTATACCAACTGATTTATACAGTTAATAACTTTGTTTTTGGACTGATATAGATTTGGAATGATTTTACGGTACAAAATTAGGTTGTTTTAAGAAAGGTGAAATTTTAAGGATGAATTTTTAAGCTTACATGTATCCAGAATTAGCGGAGTTATACACAATCCTTGCCCATATACAATGTGGTATTTTGAAGTGAAAATCTTATTATATTTACATGTTCAAAATAACATCGAATATTTTGAAGACACTATCTTACTCCTGTACATCACATTGTCCCTTATTAGTATTCTCGACAGGACTATCACTATATTTTTCTCACTGGCATAGTAGTTGGGCTGAGTTAATCTTTTATAATGCAAAGATCTCATATAATATTGTATGGACCAAATTCCAAATGCAAGCACAAGATCACTTATTTGTTATCTAGCTACTTGCATTGTTTTGAGATACCTATAGCAAGACAAAGGCAACAACAAAGGCATTGTTCAAGGTTTCTCTCCTGTGTTATCATGCCTATTCCTATTCAAGGTATTTTACATGAAACAAAGGGCTTGTATGATTTGTTTGGATTTGCTTCTAAAAAAGGAAATGATTATTGTTTTGTTATTCTCATTTCAGGGAAACACTTAACTATTTACCCCTTTGTGGGTGTTCTGATGCTGAGTCAAGCCCCCTTTGCTCTTACAGACCCTGCCACATGTGACACACACCATACTAGTATTAACAATTACTGCTTCTCCAGTAGAGTCGGTGGAGTTTACATTCTTGGAATTTTTGTTGCTGTACTTAAATAAAGCACTTTGTGGAAGATGCAAAAGGGATTGTTTTGCTTTAATGAGTATCTTATTTGCTAGTGTATCAGGTTTGCTATCATCATCATCACTGTCATCATCATCTGAGTTGTCACTTCCATCATCATCGTCGTCGTCATCATGATCATTGGTGGGAGGCGAGTGCTCTCACCATTGTGCCATCCCTTGCTCATTATTGTTCCTTATGCTAAAAGTGTTTTAAAAATGTTAAGCCAAACCTGGCATATAATCTTCTTGTTGTAGTACCATGTTGGCCAATCACCAGCTAAGAGCAGTAGGTTCTTTTCCATGTATTCGCTTAGTGATGGGCAAACTTCATTGAGGTGCTGCATTGCTTGTCTATAATTTGCCATGCTCTTAAGGGACTGTTCAAATTCGTCAACTAGCCAAGTGTTGGACAGCAAATCCAAGTCATGTCTGGCCTCATCTGTATACACTCTACAAGGTATTTGTTATTGTTTGTATCATGAAACATTGTACATGCTCTTTTTTGGCACCCTTGAGCAACATTTTTTGAAAGTCAATTATCCATTCAATATTAAATTTTCCATTTCAAATTCCTACATTGTGAGACAATGCAAAGTGGTATGTGGAAAAAATTTATGATGGGCTGTATGTAAAACTAGTTATTGACATTGGGAGTTCCCAATTTCATTTTTGAGGGGGAATTTATAATAAAGATATTTATGGTGCCAGTTAATTTTAAAATTTATGTGGCATTGATTTATGCCAAAGTGTTAAATTGCATGAAAAGTTTGGATGAAATACATTACTAAAATCTATTACTTAAAAGTATTATATTATTCTTTTTGTACAAGCTTGTGGCACCCAATGACTATTAGACCACTACCTTGACTTTTAGGTTTCTGATTTGTTATAAATCATACCTTAATTCAACTAAACGTTTGTTTACATTTGTCAGGTCAAACTGGCTGAAATCAGCAGGTAGAGAGTCTAAATAACTGAATGTAAAATAATTTGACAAATGCTCTTGAAACAACTCGTTCACTTTGTTGGCATCAATTCCTCCCCGGCAGTTAACAATTGCACCCCCAGCAATTCGGACAGGTACAACCCGGTGGACGTTTCTTGTTGTTGGCATTGCCGATATAGATTCTTGGTGATCCACTACTCCAGTACACATGTGAAGGCACTTGCTCAGCTGGCTCTGTTTGGGGTCTTTTATAGACTGGACACAATGAAAATCATCTATAATGAGCAGGAGGAAGTTGTTGTCCTGTTGGGGAGGAAATTTTTAACTGGATCAGTGTACATCTATGGACTGATAAATTAGAGTCATTTTACTTAAACTGTGAAACAGGTAGAAGAATACTACGCACCATTATGTATTAATTCCATTGTCTTCTTTTGTTTACCTCTTGCTATTTTGCACTCTTTGTTAATATCTGTTTCACGGTTCAAATAAAATCACTCTATTTTTGTTGTTTTTGTCTCCTTGTTACAAGGTCCTTGTGCCTTCTATTTAGCCCCTGCTTCTTTACACCTCACCTTGTGTCAATTTATTGTTTTGGCCAGGGTGTTGTGCAGTGGCAGATGTTTAATAATGAATTGTTTCAGTATGTAAATACATGTACCTTTATGGCACTCTCAACGATCGCTTGTGTCTTGTGAATGCTTTTTCCAGACAATCCTTTTTTATGTTTTAGCACACTTCTCGGGTGAGTGCTAAACCCCAGAAGTGAGCCAGCTGTCAAAGCATCATCACTGGCACCATGAAAGGACAAGTGCAACCCACAGTCTTGTTGTAAGGGATTGTTTTTCTGTTGAAAACAAACAAGCAACACTTGTGTCTATTACACACCATGGTGTTTAATTTAATTTAAGTGTCTTTCTAAAGTATGGTTCCTGTTATTATTATTATTATTACTATTATTATTACTATTATTATTATTATCATTATCATTACCATTATCATTATTAGTGTTATTATTTATTTTATTTTTTATTATTATTATACACACTTGGTTTCTAAAGTAAGACAGCTGATGAAGCAGTGCCACAACTCGCAGTCTCAGTATTTCATGTCTTTTCTTAGAAAGCTGTTGTTTTTGATCATTCTTGACTAGACACAAGGCACGGTTGAACAATCCAGGGGTGCACTTGTTGGCAAATTTTTCCATGTCTGCAGGGTCGTATAGCCGCTGCCCTCCATCCTTGTAATGTTTAGTGAGACACTTGTGGAACGTTTTGAACTGCTCATCAAAAGTTGGCTCTGAAAATTAATAAAAAAATATTTCTATTAAAGGTTGAAACTAGTCGTCTTTGTTTTGAATGTGTGGAAATTAAGAGTACGTCAATACAATACCTTCTAGCTTGTTGCATCTTTCTTTTAATGCTGCATTTTCGCGCTGTAATTTGGTGATTAATTGTTTTGCCTCTGCTAGCTCATTAACACTCTGCAAAGGGGCGGTCTGAGAGGTTCCATCCCTCCAAGTTATTTTCTTTTCTGGGGTAGTACATAGGACTGAAGTAGTACATTTTGTCTACAAATGTATAGGGCAAAATTTAATGCAAAATATGAATATTTTCTAAAACAAAACTAAGAATGTGTGATCTGTTTCTGTACATTTTGACTGTTGTTTGAGTGTAAAAGACACATACCTTTCTCGTAGTAGGGGGTTTGTAGAGAGCGTGGTTGGTAAATATGGGAGCTTCGTCCACGAGATTTAGGTGGCCTGGGCAAAGAAATGCGCCTCCTTGGTAGTTTTCAAGGTTTGTTGCCACGGTGAGAATCCTCTGCGGACATGGCAGTAAATTGTTCCTTTGCGTGCAGGCATTTTCACTCGGAAAACAGCACCTCCTTTGACTTTCCACTTGCAATTTTTTTGCATGACCAAAACATAGCCAAACCGGCCTAGAGTAGCCACGTGAAACAGCCTCTTTTCCCGAATAGTAATTAGTGGCACCCCAACACTTTTCTGACACGCTTCTTAATCTGGAGCCACGTTCACAAACATTTTCCATTATTTAATCAACTTTGGACGTTCTTTCCGCCGGAAACGCACGCAAAAAGACCGGAACTTGACAGTGAAGCGGTCGGTAACTGTTTTTGGACATTTTTGAAGCTTTTTGAAGCGGGAAAAAACGAGCGGCGTCTCCAGTTTCATTCATAATTTCGCGCGCAAAGCATGAGGCCGGGAAGCTGGCGCCTACCAGTCAGTAAGTGGACACAAGCCGTAGGCGAAGAGTTTGATGTTTACAAATCTTTTCCTTTTTTTACTTGTCCAAGGAAATAGATTTTTGCGCTGCTATCTACCTTCTAAGTGCAAGAGGATCGATCCTTTTACAGGTAAGATTGGCTGTACATTTGTGGAAGCTTCTCACCGGCGATTACGTTCGAGTGTTGTCACCGCGAGGGGGATGCAAAAACAAAAAACAGCAAGCCACAGAAAAACGTACTGTTCGATTTTTTTACGTATTTCTTATTTTGCTTCTTGGCTTTTGGCCTTTTGGTTGGTCGAATTGTGAACCTTAAATACTCCACCTGTTTCTTATTTTTGCAAATTGTTTAAGAGCTATTGGTCGTATGATGTCTCTATGAACTACACACTGTCCCGCGTATTTTCAGCAAGCACCCTAAAGTGTATTCCTAATCTGATTTCGCTACAACTCTTGACATCGCCTGTCAATGAGTTCTAGTTTGGGGATATCAGATCATAATCACCGAACTAGTCATGGTTAACTATGTATTTGGCTTCAAACTTTGCTCTTTTTTGTAGACTACTTGATTCGTTGTAAGATGGTCAGCGGAGAGCACAAACTCCCGCGAAAACGGCAACCAATCAGCGGTTTTTCTGCCCTGCCTACTGAGGGTTGAATAGACCTCGGCTCCAACTTCTGTGAGAAATATAGGTCGTTTTCTCTCAGCTACAACTCGATTTGCTTGAGTGCTACCCTCACCTGTTGTCTCAACAATATTATTCGCCGTGAAGAACATTTCCATTCTTTCCACATATGCATTAAACGTTTCACGCTCGGCGATGAACTCGCCGACACGACCAAACAGTCCAGTGCTGGTCATTCCGGTACTCCACAATACACACAGCGTTGCCCCAAAAAAGTAAAGCAACAGCTTTGCGAGTGCATCGCGCTTTCTGTCAGTTTCGTCACCGCCTATGCACAACTACGACGTAAATGATCAAATCTTAAGTCAGTCTCTTGAGAACGTGAACGGCAGGCGATAAATTTTATTGTGTCTTTCTGAGCTCGGGCGCGGTCTTCAGCTTCATTTCCCAACCTTTAAAAGACTGGACAATTTGGAATTAATGAGAAATAGTTTGAATTAAGACCGGAATTAAATTTCTCAGTGGCGTTTTCGCTGGCGTTGCCGTTGCGTTGTCAGATCTTAAGGTTCCTTTTGTCTCTCACAGGAAGGAGGTTATAACATGTTAATATTATTTGTCAGACCATGTGTAAACGAGACACCCATCGGAGACGTTTATTGGGCTGCCATACACCTCAGGTTTGCTGCATAGATATATTGTACTATGGTAAATTGGGAAGTTAACCAGAGATAGATAGTCCACAACTTAAAAAGGGTATTAACACGTCCCTCCCCCCTCCCCCCATCCCCATCCCAGCCAGCACTTCATCTACCTCAACCGAGTACAATAGGGACCTTAATAAGTAACCAGAACGTTGACGTCCAGGACATTAAAAATGGAAACTGGAAGTGGATGTTTTCTGTCTTTCGGTGCTCTGACTCGACAAATTCGCACAGTGGAAGGTAAGAGGAAGAATTCAGATTCGTTGTGTGAGAAAGAAGCGTTCCATCAAGCGACGGTCAGCGTTCTCGTTGCTTAAGTTCGCTATTTTGTTTGACACGAAAACACAATGTGTCATAGGCTAAAGATAAGGAAAGGTTAATTAGATTTACATTTCAAAGGTGTTTTTTATTTATATCAGGATTATATCTTTTTCTTTTCATATTTCTATACGCTGTTTATATTCCCCTTCTTATTCCGGTTCCTACTCCACTTTTTCCCCTTATTTTTCGTATATAATCTGAATAGGAATTAAATCCAGAATTAACTTAAATTAAGGTAAATGTTGTCCCTGCTTTTATATAGGTTTCTCTTCCCATTCCGGTTCCTATTCCGGTTCCGGTTCCTGTTCCTGTTCCTATTACAGTTCCTATTCCGGATTCCGGATTCCGGATTCCGGCTTCCCGCTTTTCCAGACGTCCGTTCCAACGACAACTTTATTTCCAATAGCATTGTGGGTAATGACAGCTTTCTCAGAGGGTACTCAATATATTACAGCCAGTACTAGTTATCATGTATATATTGGGTGTGCAGATCTAACGTTAACCCTACTTTCAAGAGAAGAGTTTTCGAGCTTGAAGACAGCACCGGAAATCCTTCTCCACTTATTGTGCTTCAGTATGTATTTGAAGGAGATCCAAGCAGTATGGAAGTAAAACCACACGGGAGATCAAAAAAGAATCCTCGCCCTTTCTTTACAACAGCTTCTGGTACACGAATAAAAATGTCACAGCAGGCGAGTTCTTCAGGGGGACCGTCTTCAATATATGATCAGCTCTACCAAGAAGCAGGTGATGTGTTATCTCGAAAAGCATCCGCCGATGTTCCCAGAAGTATAGATCAAGTCAAGTATGAGCCGAAGAAACTTCGAAACCAGCATGAAAAGGATTAGTTAGCTGAGTTAATTAGTCTCTCGAACAATCGCTTTGTGCGAAATGTGCAAGTTGGTTAAGATGTCAGGGCAGTTCGTGCAATTGAGGAACAAATAAAAAATATTGGCTGATGTTGTTGGGTTTTGCTCTAACCTAGAAGAGTATGGTTGTTTTTGATATTGATGTTACCTATAAGTGTTCCACTTCATTGTTTATACTACATGTGGATGAGACTGATGGTTCTCATCGAAATTACAAACATGACATGAGTTAGATAAATCATTTCTGCTAAGCCTTCATACGTAATATATTGATCTGGGCTCAGCAAACTGTTCCTAACTGCACGAACTATACGACAAAAAACGGATAATTTAAGGAAGACAAAGCGGCAAGTTAGTCAATTCATTACTAATCCAATAATTATTGCTATATTTCAATTACCTGCTTAGCTCCACCAATATCAAAGTTTGGAGTAACCAATAAACATAACCTTATCTAATAAAAACCACGGTGATTCTAAAATCCAATTACAAATTCATTTATTTCCTTCTTCTTTTCTTTCTTTTAGTTTTCTTCTTCTATAATCCTTACCCTTCTCGGACTAGGAACTCACGTCTACAATTGTACAAGAATCCAAGTTCCGTTTGCCAGCCATACATGTATTTGTTGAAAAGTGAACGTAGAAAGTGAAACCGTGAAATTTGGACCAAGAGACACAAAAATGAACGGTGTCTCAACCTATTATTTTTAAATACCTTCAATTTGCAAAAAGAAGCAAGATATTCTGAACCGAACTGACCGCTTTTCGTTTATCAGTTATAATCCGAAAAGCTGTCTTGATTTGTTTACTTTAATTCTTAATCATCTGTAAATCGTTATCCAGTCATCCACGACTTGTTTGTTCACCAATAGACCTTGTCACGGTTTTCGACGTCATCTTGAGGAGTAGGCAAAAGCGTTAAAAATTACAGTGTTTGTATGAGAATCTAATGTCGAATAATTTCCGCAGAACGGCTATTCTGAAAAAAATATCAATTGTAAACTAAAGCTTCACTCCTAAGGATTCCAGTGAAAAAAAAATGAGGGGGTTACATGCGCTAAAAGACCTAGAACCACTTTTTTGAATTTTCTTTACATTTGTCTGTAAGAAAGTCCCGGGAAAATTACGGACAAATATGTGGAAAATCTAAAGCAAGCCTCTGGAGAAATTTAAGCACAGGTACGCCCCCCTTTTTTTTTAGTACAATCCTTTGTTTCGTAGCTTTAGTTTACAAGTCATATTTTTTTTTTCAGAACAGCCGTTTTAGGGAAATTATTCGACATTAGATTCTCATGCAAACACTCTAATTTCTCACACGTTTGCCTACTCGTCAAGACGGCGTCGAAACCCGTGACATGGTCTATTAGTATCAGTATTCTCGAGGCCAAAACTGTAAAGAATTGAATGTTTCAATGACTGTGTTGATTTATAGACTCAGCTTGAATACTAAATCACTTTTAAAACTATTTGCTTATATTGCATTTCGACCACTTAGTAAACCAATTAGAACCTTGGAGAAGCAACATAAAAAAAAACTTGAGTTTATCAAGTACCGATTTGTTTATAAAACTTTTCTTGCTCGCTAATCACTTGAAGGACTATTTGCCTATATTGCACAATCGTCCACGACTGGACAAGTAGCCATCGGATTTAAGAATCACTTTAATTTTTTTTTTTATTTTACAATTTAAAAGTAAGGTAAAAATCAAAGAAAAACTTAACTCTTTCGTTGACTAAGTTTGAGGGCTATGTTTGGTGAACACAAACTTGAGTTATAAACTAAGTAAATTAGGCAAAATAAAAAAAATCAAACTCTGACGTTTCAAGGGCTTAAAGTTTTCGTCAGGACGATGTGCATGTAAATGCATTTTGAATAAAAAGAATTTTAAACCACTTGACAAATCATGTTGTTATAACTTACAAATGATCTTAGACTAGTGCTATAAACACCTAGAAGTGAACAGTGCCTGCTACAGACTACACTAGTACAAAATCGTTTATTCTAGCCAAATGTATGCAAGATGAAAGAGCCAAATTCTATCCTATTTCAGCTATTTATGTGTTTGACGAAGAAAAACAATAAAACTGAGTTTTCAATGAAACAAACTATATTTCGAGGTAAGGTAAAACAAAAGCTTGGTGATACCTTGGACATGGTTCTATCAAAGCTTTAATTTCAAATCAGTGTGATGTTATGCGAAACCGCGACCAGCTCAGTGTTCGGGGAAAATTAACTATAGATTTATTTTGTTTCTTGCTATAATCTTCAGCGATATTGTCAAGTCATCCAAAAATGATCGATTAACCACTTATTTTCACTACGTCAGGCTAAAACAACATAATACAACCTACGTAAAACGGTCACCTTTATCAGCTAAGATGAGGGGTTTTAATGATAAGAGTCACTTTCATTCACACGGGAAAAGCTGGCGGTCGGTTGACAGGGGTCGACACTGAGGTGTCTATTATTTCAAATAGCACTTCTCATTCTCAGACTAGTGGCAGTTAAAGCCTAAACTGGACTTGTTTCAGATGCGAAATTTAGGAAAATGAAAGCAATTTCCTTTTAGAACATTTAAATCATGAAAACGACGGCCGATGGCTCTTCCTTAAATATTCCACGACAACGACACGAAATGTACCACTTTGCAATCAGGATTCCTTAACATAATGAAAATGATGTTAAACAGTCGTTATCAGGAGAAGATAGGGATACTCTGCAGAATTCAGAACCATTTTTTTTAGCATGTATGGATGATTAATAAACTTTTCACTAATAACACTTGTTTAGTATCTCGTCTCAACTCGATAGTATTTTTGTCCGTTCGCATTTTACTGCAACCGAGCCAACCACTGAGTGCCAGCACCGCCAGATCTCTTGCGGACCTTGATCGGCTAAATACACTGTACGTTGAAACACAATGAATATTGACAGACTTATCGCAATGGCAATGATAAAGGCCAACAAATGGGTAAAAATGAAATAGCAATATATTTAAAAAATGGCCTTTTTAACCACATCGCCATTACATATACAAAATTTGCTTTCCCGTATGCATCTTAATCAACTGCATCATGGGAGAGAGTAGAACGTTCTCACTTCCGGGCCAGTATCTATGCAAATATATTAAAAACAAACAAAGGTTTTTACATAAGAATAAGGTCAATTCCCACGGGACCGGTTTACATTGTTTACACTGTTTACAGGTAGCCATTACGACACCTGAAAGAGGACCGATAACCCACCCAGCACAGGAAGAGTGACCACATCACCCGGGTCTGCTTGCCCTACTCCTTTCAATCGAACAGTGGTGTGGGCTTATTTACGTCCCACAAGAGCCAAGTGGAAGTGCTGTGA
The DNA here is from genome assembly GCA_942486035.1 of Porites lobata. Lineage (NCBI taxonomy): Eukaryota > Metazoa > Cnidaria > Anthozoa > Scleractinia > Poritidae > Porites > Porites lobata. The sequence goes on from CALNXK010000093.1 coordinate 1,193,982, forward strand.
GACGGGACCTACGCTTTACCCTCCTTATCCTTGGTTATACACCAGAGTGGATGCTGTTTCATTGTTTTGGGACACCAGTCAGTGGCGAACATGACGACATATCCTCTATTTCTGAACGCACTAACAGACTAAAAGAACCAAACTGTTGCTGAAGCTATTTCTATTTCAGTTTCAAAGACTTAAAAAATATTAAACTTTTTATATCAGGCAAAAGCAAATAGGCCGGGAGGCACTGGCCGGGAATCGAACCCGGGCCTCCCGCGTGGCAGGCGAGAATTCTACCACTGAACCACCAGTGCTTTTACGTTCATATTCATTGAATTTGCAGGATTGCTTTTGAAATCTTATTGGATATATACATCAAGAAAATTACGCAAAAAGTTTCCAGAATTTTCTCAAGATCCTAAGTATATTCCTCTAAACTTAGTCTCATTGCAATGCCAATAATCTTTACACGTTTCAAAGTGCGTTATATTCACTGTAATTTCCTTAAAAAAGCATAATATAGAAAGACATCGGAAACTGCAATAACGAGGAAAAAGCAACGAATCAATCATCTATACCATCCAAGGATCGTAGGCTATATCTGAACTTAAGGAAAAAACCGCTTGTACACTAAACTAAAGACAAAAGCAGCGAGCAGAGATATAATAACAAAACAGCAAAGGCAACGAGAACAGTTTCCAATATTTCGTAATTCTTTACGCAGCACTCTAGAACCTCGGCCAGGATCCATTGTTTCTATTATCTCTATATTATTTTCTCAGCCAATCCAGTGAGGCGTTGTTACCGACCATTTTCCTCTACGGAAATTCGTTTATTTGTTTTCAGCATAAAAGCCGTAAATTAGAAATATGACAAAAGTTTAAAATTTATGCTCTTGATATCGCTAGACGTATCGGTGTATTTCATGTCTGCAAACATTCCGTTTCGTTATTACGAAAATGTTCCTAACACGGACACAAAAGTCATTATTGTTTCAGGAGCCAGAAATCCCCTGGCTGGCACATTCAATCGGTAACACGAAACATGGCGAAAAAAAAAATATAACGAACAGTCCTTGATAAGATAACAAGTTATCAGAAATATAAATAGGAAGGTTTAAAAAACCAAGTTGTGTTTGCAGTTCAGTTCGCCGGTAAATGAGCTGTGTGAGGGCAAATTGAAAAAAAAAAACAAGAAGCAGACATTCAAAAGGAGAGACAGCACAATAGATGATACACCAGATTTGGTGGTTATTTTGTAGAAAACCTAAGCTAGCAAAATCCTGGAAAACAACTGGGCTGCGGTGGATGTTAGACACTCCCTCGACTTGAGCAATTCTTTGTTCAATTGTTTGTTTTCTACCCTATAATGTTGTGCGGGGTGGCACTGTCAAATGGATGGGAGAATTAACTCTGTATTAGAAGACTTAAGCGCTAAAAAGCCTACTAAACTGCACTGAACATTAACACTTGTAAAAGGAGTAGGTCACACAAGGCAAACTAAAAGAACCAAACCCACGATATTTCCGTGCCAACGGAATCTGTTCTATCTATGACCTTAACTGACCCAAATCTAGCCCTTGCGAAGGACCTCGTAACTTCGTCGGTGGAGACTAGGTAGGGTATAGATCAGGGCGGATAAAGGTTGGGCGGTGAAACAAGCGCGTCCAAGCAAAAAGGTGTGATGCAGTGGACTGGGATCAAATTATGCTGAATAAAACGGCTTGTCTGGTTTCTTGCATGACCGGCTTCATTACCAATTTTTATATTCCCGTTCTGTTGCTCGCCACTGTCGATGCATGATCTTCCAAAAGAAACAACTTGACAGAGTGTTTAGCACGGATTCCACCTAAAATAACTTTGTACGGACGTCTTTTTAAGATACAATTACGTGGGATGTCTTCAGGCCATAATGATTAGTAGTGATCTCCTGTTTGCAATCAAAAGGGTCAAGTATATCTTCAAGCAAACAGGATGATTTTTTAGGTTTCCGAAGCATCAGAAGCTTGACAAGTAGGCGATGGCTGCAGAAAAGCGACAAACATGTTGGCCTAAACTTCACATTAAAACCGAATACGAAAGCCAGCTCACTACAATTCAGTAAAACAGAAATAAAAACAAATCGTGGTTACATTGCAGATAAGAAGGTAATACTTGGACTTTAGGCACTTATTCAATTGCGATAATAATTACACATAAATCACAAAGGAGCAACTCTAAATTTGTTAAACGCCAGTGAAATGTCTGACATGGTTCTCGAATGCATGTATTATTTTTGTTGGCAAGCTCATTTGGTAAAAAAGGGCACTTTCCTAGGTATAGTATAGCCATCCTCATATTATTACATGTGCTCTTAGTCATTATAGAGACGGTGATGACCGGCTATTATGTGACATTGAAATATCAGGCAAAACCCAGAACTCTCGCCTGAAAAGTGTTTGCCACTTTAAAGTGACTCGATTCTACTTAACTTTGCTTTGCAAACAACATAATTGGACTTTAGGCAGTTATTCAATTTAGATGTAACTATTGTATTTATAAAATATTGCTTTCATCATTCGTTAAGAATTAAGGATTATATACTCTTCTGGGCAAAGTATTGCAAAGCAAGTCACAGCAAAAAACAGCCCAGTTTGAACGTGGTTAGAATCACGACCTACGTACTTAGATATGGGAACTATGAGGAGGTCACTACTTGCTATATTTTTCTCTCCTTTGTAAGAGTTCATTACTGTATCGATAAATACTTAGCAACAGAATCTTCAAAGAATATGACACGCAAACACTTATCCCTTAAAATCATGATTGGAAAATAATCTGAAGGTTATCGTTAATTTATTATTATTTTTTTCTTTATTTGTTACTTCATTTAAGCGTAGTAGTTATTCGGGAACTTGCGTTAGCTTTTCTCAGTTTTTTTGTTGCTCGATAATCATGAAGTGGTTTGAAGATAAGCAAAGAAGTCGTGTCGGAACTTGTTTGATTCAGGCACTGAGTCAAATTCTAATCAATAACAAGCACCACCCACCCTGAGGGAGTCACTTTAAATAGGTTGCAACCTCAAATGTTTGGGGATTATAGAGATCAACAAAAACAAGGCAACAGTCATCATTCATATGACATTGCATTGAATTTTCAAAGTTGCTTTTGTTAAACTACGCAATCGTTTCAGTGCGATCTCTCTTTTGGCCGCGTAAGATCTCTACCCCGGGTCTACCATGTAAGCGCATACTGACATGAACATATAATAATATAATATCACAGAGCCTGGGTTACCTGTGCTTGAATTAATGATATGGTGATGATGAAGATAAAAATCGAAACAACACCCACACGTATAACGATATACTGGGTGTGGCGAAATGGCTTCATGATCACAAACTGACTTTAAATTTGGACAAAACTAAATGCATGCTCATCGGTAGTAATAGGAAACGCGAAAGCAAAGTAGATTTGACTGTTTCAATTTTAGATCATAGTATAAGTAATGTTCGCAGCTTTAAATACGTCGGTATACATATATCTTCGGATTTCACATGGACTGATCATATTGAACACCTAACTGGGAAAATCAATCAGAGACTTGGGCTTCTCAAGCGTATAAAGCATTTATTGCCTTTCAGGGCTCGTCTACTTTTCTATAAAGGTCTTGTTATGCCCCTTTTTGAATATGCTGATCTAGTATGGGGCGATAAACATAACATTACCCTTATGTCTAGTTTGCAAGTTTTGCAAAATAAGGCCGCTAAAGTTATTTTAATAAATAGACCATTGTACTCATCCTCCACTGAGGCATTAGCCGTTCTCAAGTGGCTGCCTCTAGAGAAAAGGCGATTTCAAAGAAGGTGTGTACACGTATACAAATGCATCAATGGCCTAATTAATCACGATATGGACTTGATTGGACAAGACGTACTTCATAGGCATAATACACGTAACAAAGGCAATTTTAGATTACCACGTGTCAAAGGAAATTGGGGGAAGCAAAGAACACAATATCATGCCGTTTCCGATTTTACCTCCCTCAGTCAGACGATCAAAGACTCAAGGAATGTAATTGGTTTTAAACGTAATGTTTTTAAGTTTTTGATATAGCTACTTACGTTTAATTTTTACTTATACTTATTTTTAATTTTTTATGCATTTTTTGTATCTTTTTAATCCCTTTGCAATTTTATAGCTTTTTTTTGTTTTTAAATATATATCTAGTTTTGAGGCCCTTGTTGAAAACCATATCTTTTCTGAAAAAGTTTCCTCAATAAAGATGATGATTATTTTTTTTTTTAAAGGGAAGTTTGTGCGAGAAGGAAAACAAACAAGTATAACTACCATAAAAGGAAACGACATGAGAAAATAACCAGCAACAGTAAAACAGGAACAATACAAATATTTACTATTTAAACTGATAAGCACGTAGCACTGGTCTATTCAGTCAAGTGTGCTGGTTCAACTCTCATCGTTATGATGGTTCAGTGTTTTGCTGTTTTGTTGATTCTCTGTATTTCTGGGGGATCACTGGGAACAACAACTTCACCTCAGCAACAAAACACCGAAAATTTAAAAGACTTATGCGAGGTATGAAATAACTATTCTGCTATTGCAGACATTTTTGGGTCATTTCTAAGGCAGTGGGTGAAAAAACATTGCATTGCATGAAAACGGTTTGCTACGAAGTATATACTAACAGAATCTAAAGCTTCCTTTTTCATAGCCTGCAGTGCTCTCTCTGTGCTTTATGGATTTTTTAGTTGACGTTTGTGTTGATATTTGTCCAAATTTTGGTCTCACGTCTCATTTGTAATAAGACCTACCTTTTAAACAACTTATTTCTCAGTTTCTCGATAAAAGACGGGTATCGTTAGCCGGTCGTATGATATCAATAGAATTAAGGATAGTGCTGTGCTTTTTTCAACGACGGGATTTATTATTATTATTATTATTATTACTATTATTATTATTAGCGGAGCTCCCGCGCGCGAAGCGCGCGCGGCGGAGCACCATGGGTAAGAAAATTTGGTAAACTATCCATCCCAGAAAATTTGGTTTTGACGTAGCGTACGCCCGTTCGTACACACACTTCATGTAAGCCGATGTCAAATGTCACAATAGATCTTGCACAACTTGACTAGCCTCTTAGTTATGTAAGCCATCCGTATGAGTACGATTAGATTGACAGCTGTCAAAATCAGACATCCGCTAACAATTATCACATGACCGTCTCGCGGGCTTAGATAAAAGACCAGTCGTTTTGCCCCTATATATAAGCTGATATAATATGTCACACTTACCAATTCAACATAAAAACGAAACTACGCCGGGCAAGGCTGTCAGTTGGCTGACAGTCGTTTAAAGTTAACTTGGCAAGCCAGATTAAGGTCAATTGACAGCTGTCAGAATGGGACATGTGCAGACCGCTATCAGAAAACTAATAACGAGGGCTCAGGTTCGCTCAGGTACACGATCTGGCATTTTCCACTACATGCCGGCCGGAAATGTCCTACTCACACTCCTAGTCTGTGAATTCGAATATTCGCCATTGTAATGAAGGTTAATTGACAGCTGTCAAACTAGAGGATACGCTGACCATCATCACCTGAGTGGATCGCAGGCTCACTTTTCTATCTATTGAGGTCACGTAGTGTTTAAAGTTTTGCGCTAATATTTTATTTGATCACGGGCTCAATTCGAAGCCCCATAGCTTTATAGAATTTTTATCCATCCTAGAAAATTCGGCAATCATGTGACCGTACTCTGACCACCCAACCTTCCGCCCGTCCGCACCACAGGCATACCAATGTTTAATCTCACACTTTCTAGCTAGTTTGGGAGCCTGCAACCTGATATTGTACATCCATGTTTTGATTAATTGACAGCTGTCAAAACAGTGTTTCTGCTGACCAGTATCGCCTGACCGTATCGCGGGCTCAGGTATCGACCCTCTGAGTTCGAGTAATATTTTGAAGGTATTCGCTGACAAGTTGCTACTTTTCAAATGATCGCAGGCTCAAGTTCAATTTTTTTAAAATGCATATGAAATAGGTCGTGTTTCATGAGCCGCACTTTTAAAATGTTGATTTCGAACTGATCTCGGACACGAAAATTCAACCGGTTTTTACATTTACAGGCAGGGAAGGCAATCGCTTTTGACTTTTCTCACTGTCACGCGTTGATCACGCTCTACGTCCAATTTTTTTGTTCTGATTGGTCAAAATTTGACAGGTGAGTTTATGCGGAAAATTTTTGCAGCGTCTGGAAACTTGCTTACTGATAGCTGGAGCTGAGAGAGTTTTGTGTCATCTTGTGATGTTTTAAAATGTCTTTTTCTACTTGGTGTACAAAATGAAATGCAGCTGCTATCAAGATTGTTCTGTAATTCGTCGCTGGTTTGTTTATTGCGCTTTTTGTTGACAAATGCACCGCTTGTCAAAGTCATTGGAAATCCGATTTCGGATGGCATCGTTTTCAAAAATGAGCTTACTCACTTGCCCTTACTTGAGGCGTAAGAAGGTTGAAAAGTCTCAAGCGATTCTGGAACACTTGATGACCTTCAGAAGCAGCATCTCGACTGGTAAGCTTGAGCCATTATTGTTTTTGATGTTTTTCTTTTTTTTTTCGGTTTCCTGAAGTCGAGCGTATGGTTTATGCCGCTTAAGTTAAAACACGAGCAATGATCTAACCTAAAATAGTATCAGGTTTAAAAAGCCTTTAGACATTTTTTGACCCGCAAATTCAAAGAAAAGGTTCCGACGATTATTTAGTTATGATTTTGGCTGTAAACAGAAAGCTCTGAGCGATTTTCTTGCCTCGAGTTCATCTTGAAAAAGAGCGAACACCGGGAAGCCGGCTTAAAACATAAATAAGCTTATGCTTGCCTGACTCATGATTTTCTGAGACACCTTACTCTCAATACTTCTCTTCGTGAATGAAAATTATTGTCTCTGTACATGTTTCACCGAATTAAACTTATTTTATTGATTTTTAGTAGTCCCTCTCGCAATTTTCATCGCTCCACCGGTTGTTTCCAGTCGAACATAAACATCGCATGTAGGAATACTCAAAACGCCGCGTGTATTAAAATATCACTCGCTTTTAAAGATTACACATAACAAAATCATACACAGTTTAATGAATAAAGGGAAATAAACCCTAAACATAACAATTTCTCTATCATGTTGAAGCGTAAATGGTAACTTTGTTAATCGCACTGCAAATTTGGTGCTTGTCAAAAGTGAGAACCCGTCCGGCTGGCCGAAAAGTGATTTTGGGAATTTTTTTTAACGTTTTCATTGAAAGCCCATAATTATTACCCCGCATATCACATAGGACCAGATTTTTCTAACAGAAAACGTTTTATAATTCAATGCTATAATTTGTTGTGCCAAGGAAGCGCGTGCTCTGATCGTCGTGGATACTGAATGAGTGCAAATTCTCTTGCAAAATTGTGAAAAACTGCAGAATTATAGGTTTAAATAGGGGCAAAAAAGAACAAATTCTGTCCGAGGTCTGTGTACTGTTTACCTAAGACGTGATGAGAAAAAGTATGTTTAAAAGGCTGGTTTACACGCCACCAGATTCGTCGCCAAGATTTACTAGTAAACTAAATAAACTTGTCGAACACAAAAAATCCGGCCTGATTTTTATTTTGGCCTCTCTTTTAGACAGAGGAATGCAACGTGTAAATTGGCGGCCATCAAGGACTATCGTGGCGCATGTGTTTCTTAAAATTATATTTCGGGGCTGTCCAATTATCCATAGTCTCTCTAACGGAGCAATGTTGGAGAGACTGGTGAATGCCACATTATGATGCTACAGCTAATGCAAATACAATACACGAATAGGTCTATTTGTTTTCCAGGCCTAATCGACTGTGATGGAACATGATTGCTATTTTTCGGTGTACAAATAACTTGATGTAAAATTTGTTTCACTCTTGGACGGTCAAATTCTGATTTTTCTCTAAAATCACTCAGCCTTTGCCTCAAAAGTCAAGTGAATGTGCCCTGCCTGATCTGTGGATTACCAGTTTATTGTTTGATTTAAATTATGAATTTATTAACGGGAGCTTCGCTTTTAGCCCTGGCTAAATCTATATATTATTATTATTCTCATTCGTATAAAAGCCGGCGCGTGACGATTTAATCAACTGAATTACTGCGTGCTCCCTCGGGAAGCAGTCTATTGGTCCTTTACGGTCCCCAGGGAAATTCCCTAGGCCTTTTATACGCCCTAGCAAACAAATTCACCGTCTTCTCGCAAGTCTACTCTACAACGGGCAAGCAAGTTTCATTCTTCCGCAACGCGACCAGCGCCGCTGAAGCTCTTTCATGGCTCTCGTCCCTTTTTAACCAGACCCAGCTGATGCGGTAGCTATTGCTTCGACAGAACCTCAACCAGCACCAACACCATCCACCTAAGTATCATGTTTTAATTTCTCGCTTCCCCCTTTTCTTGTCAATTTGTCACATACGTGGCGTTTATCTTTTTCACCATTCTGTTCTGGAGTTTGTTTACGTTAGCGCTTTTAGGCGTCTGTGCGACGTACCAGAGGTAAGGCGACCCTTATTTGATTATTGTCGCGTCTTTTTCGTTTGTTACAGTAGAACGAAAACGAGCCGGAACATATTTACGTTGGCGCTTCATGGCGTCTGTGAAACGTAAAGGAGAATCTCAACAGTGCAGTTCATTTGAATGTATTTAATTACGTTGGCGCCCTTCGGCGTCTGTGACACGTATAATGAAGAGAAAGACATTACGTTGACGCTTCTTAGCGTTTGTGAAACGTAAAGGAGGATCCTAGCAGCTCTACTCAGTGGCATGTTTTTAATCAGTTACGTTGGCGCCTTTTGGCGTCTGTGAAACGTACAATCAAGGGATAGACATTACGTTGACGCTTCTTAGCGTTTGTGAAACGTAAACGAAGATCTCACCAACGCAGTTCGGTGGCATGTTATTAATTTCGTTGGTGCCCTTTAACGTCTGTGAAACGTACAATGACGAACAGACATCTTTGGCTTTACTTCGCGACCGTCCATCGTACATTTGTCTACAGTCTTTGATGCTTTATGGCATTTTACGTGTATGTATTGAAAGATTTTAGAATAAGGTGGCCAGTTGTTTATTTTTTTCCCGTTCGTTTCCTACTCATTGTATTGTCAACATTTTGTATAATTTCTGCACATTGCATTGTCAGCATACTCCGTGCCCCCTCGCAGCTGTTCCCTTGAGACGTCTCACTTTTTATATTGTGTTTATTCTTCTTCACCTATTACACTTGTGATCTTAGAGGTCACATAATATAGCAGAAACAGAAGGTGACGTAACTCCTAGATATCAGTAACCGCATTCTCTTTACTCTAGCGTACAGCCTTAATGAATTTGCACGAGTTTCCTTGTATATTATATTTTTCTTTGGCTTTTGCTTCCTATATTTCCTTACCCCACACTTGAGTCTTGCTCAGGGGGGGTTCCTAAACACACCCCTCATCCAGTCTTCGGACGGTGTCCTGACTCGACTCAACTGTGGGGTTCCCTCCCAGCCTCCCTCTTTCGTAGGGTCTTTCCTTCTTTTTATCTCCTCCCATTCGGATTTCTCTAACCAGGTTACACATGCTGGTAGCCACCCTTCAGCTTTCCTTTAGCGTATCCGGGAGGGCAGGCCCCACAGTTGGGCCGGGCCACTCCCCTCAACTGAATCCGTCACATCTGGGAGGCATTTCGCCAACACTGCCCATCTCTCTAAGGGAGTTTTTCTGGGTTTTTCTGAGTTTCGGGGAGATTTGACTGTAGTGCAAGTTAATGAGGTATTCTGCAATAATTTACCGTCTTTTGGATGAGTCTATAGCACCCCTGGTGTCGGGCAAAATTTTTCACCCATAACTTATCCATCAAAAGGTATAAGGTGGCTTTTATGCGAATGTGAATTAGTTACTATTCTCATTCGTATAAAAGCCGGCGCGTGACGATTTAATCAACTGAATTACTGCGTGCTCCCTCGGGAAGCAGTCTATTGGTCCTTTACGGTCCCCAGGGAAATTCCCTAGGCCTTTTATACGCCCTAGCAAACAAATTCACCGTCTTCTCGCAAGTCTACTCTACAACGGGCAAGCAAGTTTCCCCACCCTCCTCCCCTTCAGCGGCGCTGGCTAATTTTCTCTATCAGCCCACCTTCTGCCTTATGCAAAATTTTTCACCCATAACTTATCCATCAAAAGGCATAAGGTGGCTTTTATGCGAATGTGAATTAGTTACTATTATCATTATTTACCCAGGAGTTTAGTCGCCGTCGTACAAGCCATTTGAACCGATCACTTTCTCTATATATACACATAACAGTAGCACTTACTTAAATAAGCCTGTGATACAAAATTCGTCTTAATTTCAGAAATCTATACTGGGTCATGGTTTTCCGGTCATTCCAGGGTCAAATGGCATGCCGGGAGTGCCGGGCGTCCCGGGGCCACAAGGACCCCTGGGAAGGGAAGGTGTAAAAGGACAAATCGGTGATAAAGGATCACAAGGAATGCCGGGTCCAAGAGGAGACCGAGGGCGCGAAGGACCTCCCGGGAAGAGCGGACCCGGAGGAACGAAAGGCGTAAAAGGTGAAACGGGACTTGTGGGAATGAAAGGAGAGCAAGGCATTGTGGGAAATCAAGGAAGAAAAGGAGACAAAGGAGAGAAAGGAGAAGGCGCCAAAGCAAGTCAAGCAAGTGTAGTACCACAAACCAACTGGAAACAATGTGTCTGGAAATCAAACATCCCTACTGATAACGGGAAGATAAAGGTAAGCGAGAAATATGCTAAATAATTGGCATAAATCACAAGAAAAGTACACGATCTTATTCCATAGAAAAAGGTAGAAAATTTAAGATTTTGCTGAAATTAAACTGGAGTCAAATAAATAGCTCTGAGAAGATAAATCTCCTTCCCCTTCCCGTAATCATCACTCCGTTTAACCTCCTATTCAGTTGATAATTATTTCCTTTCCCACTTAGTATTACAATAATAGAGGCGTAACTAAATAGATTTTGATTGTTTTCCAGGATTGTGCTTTTAACAAATTTAAGTCTGGTTCAGCGCTCAAAGTCTCGTTCCAGGGAAACATGTGGGCCCAGGGTGATAATCAGTGTAATCGCTGGTATTTCAAGTTCAATGGAAACGAATGTTGTGGACCAATGACGATTGAGGCTGCTGTTTACAACGACTGGACATCAGGGAACCCTGATCTGCTGCATCATCGGTCCTTTGAGGGATACTGTGAAAACATTCCACAAGGCGCAGTTAGAGTGGAATTATGGGTAGGAAAGTGTAGTAGTGGCAGCACCTTGGGTGGTGCTTACACCGGATGGGAGTCAGTGTCCCGGATAATGATTGAAGAAGTATCTAGGCCCCAGTCATAGTCTTGCCCAGTCTTCGGCCAGGTTTTTTTATTTTCATTTTCTTTTTTCTGAAGGTTTTTCTACAGTCGCCGAACGCCAGTGTCAAAGGTTTGCAAGATCTCTACATGTCTAATTCGCATCTTCATATTTCAAACATAACTGAAAAAAACTGTATCAGGTTTTTAACAAGTTCAGGCTATCCTATTTCTTGAGATCGACTATCACCTAAAAAACATAAGCGCTAAGCTAAGACTATGGCTTTCTTTCGAAAATTTTATATATCATACTTTTCTTGAAAAATAAGATTATATTTTGGTACTCAAACTAGTTTAAGACTCATTTAACCAGACACGCAGTGTTACTTCTCTGCACACACAGTGTAAACCAGACTTTTAAATTTAAAATAACCGGGACTGATTAATGCGTGTTCGATATAGGTGTAGCTTTAATCGCCATATCGAAAGAAAAATTTGGAAGAAAGGAGATTAGATCAAAGGAGGAGAAGGAAACCTAAACTTTTCTTTAGTCGTGATCCGAGTGATAGACCATTCTCGGATCACGCCAAGAAATAATAATATAATAATAATCATAAAAAAAACTGCCCGCCAGTAAAATTTATATAGCAAAGTTAAGAAGGTAAATAAAGTTAAAGCATAACTTGAGTATTCTTCTATTTACAGTTGTATCAGTTGAAAGAAATGGGACCTTACTTTTCTCTGTTTCTTGTAATGAAGAGAGTCGTGAATGAGAGGACAACAGACATGCCCTATTTACAATACATTTTTAACATGTGAACAGTACGCTCGGACGTCAGCACACAAAGGCGCCTCTGGCAGCCGCTCTCAGTCCATTTATGAGCTTACTGTACCCACCCACCCCACGATGTGAATGATGTGATGTGTGAAGGTTTACCGTTTCTCTTTTCTTTCTCCTCCTTTTTTTGCTCCCCTTTTTTTTTAACCATGAGCGTAAAAGGAAGGCATACGTATACGTCGGTCCCAACATGTATCGTATTACTTTTGTCTTCACCCTTGTTAGCCACCGTGTCGACCGTGCTCGAATCTTAGGCGTGCGTAATAAAAAAGCGTTTTTTATCATTATTGTCCCCCGGGAGAATAACATGCCATATGCATACGCCATGGCAACAAGTGTAAAAGCTGTCTTAGTCTAACAAGTGCACGGTGAAATCAGACCCGGCTGGCAACGACACAACAAAGACATGTGCATGGCTTAATAACTATTTAACTTCTTCACTATATAATATTAAAATGGTTTGGAAAGTGATGCTAAATTTAAAACACAGTGACTGTCAGCTTAGGGCGATTGTTTTAAGTTGAAACGGAATATTAAAGTTTTTTTTCCCCAGACTGGAGAACCGAACAAAAACTCAAGCTCAGTGTCTCTCATTACGCTGCCGGAAAGATTCAAGTGTTGTTTCTAACATAAGAGAGCCATCAGTGCGAAAAAGTTTTCATAGCGTAATCACCTTTTTTGTAAATTACAACTTTTGGTTCGAATTCTTAAGAACCGATGCAGGTCAGATGCGAAATAGCACTTCTATTGCATTATAGCAGGGACATCAATTGTCCAAATTCCTCCCTGGGAACGAAGGTTAACATCATTCGCTATTTGCCCATCTTCCATAATACACCACGTTTTCATCCCAAAATTTTGTTAAACCGTTGTTTCCAAATTTCCTGGGGTATTGTATAGTTGTTTCAAAACAGTGCTTATGCAATTGTTTTTTTCTACGGGAGGGGGAGGGGGGCAAACAAGGTGTTTTACGGGAGATGTGCAAATGGCGAATACCAAGTAACCGATTTATTCTTTTCTCACTCAATTGCCAAAAAATACATTCAAGAGGGAGCTCATCCTTTCTTGTTACATTTCATGCCATTTTCATGGTATTTTATTTTCCTATGTCAAAAAGAAATGCACTGGCCGGGAATCGAACCCGGGCCTCCCGCGTGGCAGGCGAGAATTCTACCACTGAACCACCAGTGCCTTGTGGAATATTTGCTGTTGATTAAGCAACAGTACCTAAAGTGACTACGTCGTCTGAAGTCTTTTTTATTTCCTGTTTCCTGTTTAGTATTTCGATGAAGAGTAACTGCCATTTTTTTCTTTCACTTAATGGAGATAAACACAGTTAACATCTTTATTACGAGGTGATTCTTGGCCAGACCAGGCGGAGCATTAGTATGCATACTGCTGGTATAACTTACAGATCATTTATTCCTCCTGTTCTGGATTATTTAGATACCGTTCGGAACTGTTGCGGACTCACGAATACTGATAATATAGAAAAATTACATAGACGTGTGGCAGGGATTATCATGCAAACCAACAGCAGTGGTGAAGCGCTAGCTCACCTTAAATATAATACGCTGGAACTTAGACGGGAGATTCACGCGATAAACCTTGTGAAGAAATGTTTAAATAAGCGCTGCCCGCAATTTTTAATGGACTACTAGAGATATCGTACAGAGAAAAACGCGGCAAAGAAATCATCTCCGTCTTCCCTCCATCAAATTAGAATGTACGAAAAAAGCTTTGTATTATCATGGATGTGAAGTTTTTAATCGTAATTTGTAGTTTTTTTATTAATAGTTTGTAATAATTTTTATCCTTTTTTTAGGATATTTTCTATTAGCTTAGTTTGGACTAGTTTTAAGTGTTTTTAACATATTTTTATATTTCTTTTTTATCTAGGGCCTCTAAGGATATCAGTTTTTTGTAACTGTAACTTCTTCTTCTTCTTCTTCTTCTTCTTCTTCTTCTTCTTCTTCTTCTAAACTGTTGTTTACAACGTTTGGTCATCTGGGAACCCTAACCTTCATCATCATCAGTAATTTGAGGGGTACTGTGAAAATATACCACAAGGCGCGGTTAGAGTGGAATTATGTGTAGGACAGTGTAGTGGCTACACCCTGGGTGGGCCTACACTTAATTCCATCCGCCAAACTGACGTTGACACATTAATGATTCGTACACAAAGTAGGGTTAGGGTTAGGGTTAGGGTTAGGGTTAGGGTTAGGGTTATATATTTAAATCAAACTGGTATTCGTCACTAAATCCTCGGTGGTGTAGGGGTTAGAGTGATGCACTCCAGATCGGATGCTCCGAGTTCGAATCCTACTCATTCTATCCTGAATTGTTTTTTCCTTAAAAATTGAAGACACTTTGACTTTTATGAACATTTCATCAAGAAATTTCATATAAGAAAAGTGAAATGTCTTGTGAGAGGAGGACGTCAGTTTGGTAGATGGAATCAAGTGACGACCCCCTGGGTGATGCTCACACAGGATGGGAGTCAGTGTCCCGGATAATGATAGAAGTATCTAGGCCCCAGTCCTAATAAGAGCGTCTCCCTCCTTTCCTTAGCTTCCAAAAGAAGTTTAAAAAGTTTGTCCTTCCAAGAAGTTTTTCTTTTTTCTTTTTTCTTTTTTTTTGTGCGCGGAATGAATGTTGTGTGCGTGTATGTTAAGAAATTCATATACAAATATAGAAAAATTTAACGCAAGGATCGCCGGCTCAAGAGTATCAGTACTTCTCTTGTTTTGTTATTTACTCTGTTTTCTATCCTTGCGTAGAGCAGAGCTCAATACTGATAATTTAAACATTTGAACAACAGAAAAGAACCACAACAGATCAACCTTCAAGGAAAGTAAAACTTAAACACCGATTACCTCAAAATCTTGATCAAAGAAAACAATCTAAAGGACTTGGCATGGCTTGCTGGCGCTGAATAAAAATTCTAATTTAATGCTTAATACCACCGACCTTGCAGAAATAGATACACTCTAGACATTTAACTGAGGTCACACTGAATTGTTGGCATGTTAAAAACAGAACAAACTCGAGCAAAGCATAATCAATGAAAACGAAGCAACGACTATCTAGCATGTAACATGGTATCGACGTCTTAAAATTCTCATTTGTTTAAATTTCGCCTTTTTTAGTTATAATTATGGTCAGAACAAACAAAACGTGCATGTCCATGGGTCAGTGGGAAATTATCTGATGGTGTTAAGATTAAAAATAGAAACCACACCTATGTTTTGGGCTTGTTTAGCTGGAGTTTGACCAAAATTTTAGTTGACTACTCGCACGTACTGATTACCCTCTTAACAAGGCCGGAAATTATTCAGTAGTTGGCTGAATTAAATATTAAGTTGGTCGAGAAAGAAATAGAAACATGGACCAACTTGGTAACTTCAAATGTTAATGCCACAAATGAGCAGGAAAGCAAGATTGTAACTTAATATTCGCTATCCAATAAAAGAGCACGAAGCACGGATCACAAAACACAGCTAGTCTCGTAATGCTGCAGCATTTCGCTCTCCTGTTGATGATATGTATTTCTTCGGTTTCGCTGAGAACAGCCACCTCACCTCATATATCTCTTTACTCTTGATAAAATGTGATTAAATTCCATTGAAGTAAGGGTAACCTGTTTCTGCCAAACACTTTGAACGGTGACCTTAGAACAACACAAAGTTTCTAATTTTTAACTAGGTTTTTGTTTTAATGACTCCACTTCAAATGGAAAAGGGAAAAATATTTAGCGAAGGAGTTTCTAGGAACTTTTATCTGAAGCGTACTGTAAATAAAATGACTCGAAGATACAAGAAAATAAGTAAACCAAGAAAATGATAAGTAACACACGACAGCTTCTTCGAATGAATGTATTTATTTGTCAGAACTATCGTATCAAACCAGCCGTCCAGAACTCATTACTAAAAACTTAAACATCTGAACAGCAGAAAAGAACCAAAACACATCAACATTCAAGGAATGTAAAATATAAACACCGATTACCTCAAAATCATGATCAAAGAAAACAATCTAAAGGACTTGGCATGGCTTGCTGGCGCTAAATCAAAATTCTAACTAAATACTGAACAACACGGACCTTGCAGAAGTAGATGCACTCTTTAACTGAGGTCATCTTGAATTGTTGGCATGTTAGAAACAGAACAAACTCGAACAAAGTATAATCAATAAAAACGAAGCAACAACTACCTTGCATGTAACATGGTATCGAGGTCTTAAAATTCTCTTTTATTTAAAACTACGTATTTTTTGAGCCATATGGTCAGAACAAACAAAACGTGCGTGTCCATGGGTCAGTGGGAAATTATCTGATGGTGTAAAGATTAAAAATAGAAACCACACCTATGTTTTGGGCTTGTTTAGCTGGAGCTTGACCAAAATTTTAGTTGACTACTCGCACGTACTGATTATCCACTTAAAAGGGCCGGATATTATTTAATAGGTGGCTGCATTAAATATTTAGTTGTTCGTGTTCGAGAAAGAAATAGGAACAAGGACCAAATTAGTAACGACAAATATTACTGCCTTAAAAATTTCAAATCAGCGGTTGAGCAATATTCGCTATCCAATAAAAGAGCACAAAGCACGGATCACAAAACAGTGCTGTCAGCATTTCGCTCTCCTGTTGATGTATGTTTTTCTGCGAATTCGCTGCGAACAGCCAACTCACCTCAAATATCTCTTTACTCTTGATAAAATGTGATAAAATTCCATGAAAAAAAGGGTGAGCTGTTTCTGCTAAACACTTTAAACAGTGACCTTAGAGCAACAGAAAGCTACTAATTCTTAACATCTTTTTTGTTTAAATAACTCCACTTCAAATGGAAAAGGGAAAAATGTTTAACTAAGGGGTATCTAGGAACTTTTATCTGAAGCGTGCTGTAAATAAGAGGACTCCAAGATACAAGAAAATAAGTAAACCAAGAAAATGATTAGTAGCACTCGACAGCTTCTTCGAACGAATGTGTTTTTTTTTTTGTCAGAGCCATCCTATCAAACCAGCCATCCAGAACTGATCCAAAATACCTGAATGCAAACAGATTAAACTGCTTTAGTTTTTTTGCTGCCTTCAGTGGTTACGTCCCACGCGATAAGCAAAAGCCGAAAACAACTGTCCTACTTCATGTAGTGTACATCGGAACTCCCAACCTGTGAAAAATCCTTTGTTCTATACCTCTTGTTATGACTAAATTAGCTAAATAACTGGACGATAACAATCTTTTCGGTCATTATTATTAGTATTATTATTATTATTTATTTTTTTAATCCACATTAAACTTTAAAAATAGATGCACTGGCCGGTGATCGAACCCGGGCCTGCCGCGTGGCAAGAGAGAATTCTAACACTGAATTGGTACTAGTGCCCTATATATTAAAAACTGATTGGTTGCCTTAAAAAAGGCATTGTTGTTGAATTTTCATGGTAAAAGGAAAAAAGGAAAAGGAAAGCAAAACAAAAAAAGAACACAAACAAACAAACAAACAAACATAAAAGGCAAGGTAGAAAAGGGTATACAAATAATCCAGGAGTAAGCGCGGTAACCTTGTCAGGGACGCCTTGGTGTAATGGATGGCTATCTAATTTTACTTATCGACTTTTACTTTAAATTCACTTTCTTCTTTATGAAAAAGGAAAGTGCAAAAAATTCACGCGTAATCAAATGGTAATGAGAAAGAAGAAAGCCTCTTTGGAGCGGATTTTTGATAAACGAAAAAAAGAACCAAAGCAGCTGGTCAGCGGGAAAATTAAACACCTAAGTATTCCTTTTCTAAAGAAACTGTAAAAACCTTTGGCTAGAGCTTATTTTTTTGCGAATTCCTACTCACAGTTAAATTTCCTGGACGAGCTGAAATTCTTTGAATTTCTACGATTAAAAACGTACAGAAAGAAAGACAAAGGGAAAAAAATCTGGAATTCTGTTTCTTAGTTTAAAATAAATTATCATTAGTATAATTGCTTCTATCAAAGATGGAATTATAGTTGCTCTAGCTCGGCAACTCTTTGAATATCTTTTCCTCGCAGGCCAGTTTGCTGGTACTTATTATCTCTGTGTTTTAAAACAAAGCAACAACAGCCAAGTTCGAGCTTGTTTAGAAACACGATCTACGTACTTAGCAGGGGAAACATGATGAGAAGGTCACGACTTGATATTTCTGGCGTGCTAACAAAGAGAAACTTCCTGTGAAAACAACAATAAACAACAGCTATCAGAGCTAACAAAGTTAATGCTCTTGTAATTAAATTACTAAACTCTGCTTACGTGCACGTTAACAAAAAACAAAGATGAAATCTCATTTAAGCTTTAAAATTATTTGTACTCAAGAAACGGGCATGGCAGTGATAGTAGACAGTAGCTAGATGCGGAAAAACGGTTCTGTCCTTATCAAGGGGAAGTATTTATGCAGATTCTCTAGCTAGGAATTTGGGTAGCTCTCACTGAAGTTCTCACCGAAGTCACAACAGAGATGACACTCGAGTGATGGCATTAATTGGCCGCTTGTCTGAGAGGCAGTTTAACTGACGGTCAAACAAAGACACATTTAATTAAAATTAACAGCGATAATACTAAACAATTAGTTATTTTCAGTAATGGTGGGGCTAAAAATGCGCCCAGTAGCAAAACTAAATCACAATCGCACAGAAGTTCTCCCAACAGATGGCAAAAAGGATTGGAGGGGAGGGTGAAAGCAAGAGGGATCGAACGCGGGAATGTATACCGTTGTACCCACCTTTAATAAAGCGATGAAATTGATTGCTTCTTGAAAGAGAGGTTTGGTTGACGTGAATTGGATGACCAACTATGCAGAGAGACAACAAAGACATATTACATTGTATCGACATAAATAACATATGATTATGCCTTGACATAAAGTTTGATTTTAAATGGTTTTGTTGCTATTTATCCATGTTCTCTCTTTGCTAAGAGTTCATTACTTATGATAAATGCTTAGCAACAGAATCTTCAAAGAATATAGCTTATGAACTTTGTCAGGTTGGAACTTGCGTGGCTGGCACTGAATTAAAATTGTAATTTAATAAAAAGCACCAACCACCTGGAAGTGGGTGCTTTTTAGAGGTTGCAACCTTAAATTTTTTTGCGGGTTAGAACTAAAAAAGCAAAGAGGTCATCATCAAGAAAAATGACGCAACAAATATCGTGCACATAACAAACTTTAAGTTACTTCAATTGGTTAAAATCATGCATTTGTTTCAGTGCGATGTCCAAGTTTTCAAACGTGCAAACGTGTAATGAGATCGTTTAAAAAAGGTTACTGCAAAAGGAAAATCGAATTTAAACGAAACGTGCAGAGGTAAATGATATGGTTGGTAAAAGATATGAGGTAAATGATATGGTGATTTAAATATAGTATATAAAAATATAACGAGTAACTTTAAAAGGGAAGCTTGTCCGAGAAGGAAAACAAACAAATATTTCTACCGTAAAAGGAAATGAAATAAAGAGGTGACCAGCAACATTAAAACAGGAACAAAACAAATATTTGCTATTTAAGTGATGAGCACGTGGCACTGATTTCATTGATCGCAGTGTTCTGGTTGAGCTCTAATAATGGTCCAGTATTTAGCTGTTTTCTTGTTTTTCTCCTTTTCCGGTGGTTCACTGGGAACAACCACCTCACCTCAGCAACAAAACACCGCAAAGTTAAAAGATTTATGCGAGGTATGAAACAATTATCTGTTTTAGCTGATATTTTTGTGTCTCGGGCAGTGGGTGGAAAAGAAAATCGCATAAAAAAGTTCCACAACTGAGTTTAAATTTGCACAATAGAATGCCAGCTTCGACTCTTCTGTGGTTAAGTCTACGTTTCAAAATTGGCCTCAAAGGTTGGTCTCACGGATTGTTCTGACCTACCCAGTTTTAGACAATTTATTTCGGAGTTTCTCAATAATATACGGGTATCGATAGACAGCCATGTCATGTCAATTGAACTGAGGGCGGAGCTCTCCTTTTTGGCGTTGTTTGTGAAGGTAAGCAGCAAAATGAAATGCGGGAAGACTGAGCTTTGTTTTATAAAGGAATTTCTCTTTTCCACCACAAAACATCTAAATATATCGCTAGCTTTTAAGACTTTTTGGGCTTTAAAAATTTATCAATAACTTATCGTTGTTATTATTAATATCATTGCTGATATTAGTATCGTTATTTTCATTGTTCTTTTTGTTATCATCATTATTTGGTTACGCGTTGATAAAATCCTGTTGGAATCAACTAAAGAGAACTAATAAAGGAGATCGACTTCAATATATTGACTTCTAAGAAACAAGAATTGCTAGCAATGACTGCAATGAATGTAAAATAGTGTTTCTGAGTCCTTATCATGATTCAGTATTTCTCTTGTTTTGTTATTCACTCTGTTTTCTATTCTTGCGTAGAGCAGAGCTGAATACTAATAACGTAAACATTTGAACAACACAAAAGAACCACAACAGATCAACCTTCAAGGAATGTAAAATATAAACACCGATTACCTCAAAATCATGATCAAAGAAAACAATCTAAAGGACTTGGCATGGCTCGCTGGCGCTGAACCAAAATTCTAATTTAATACTTAACACCAGCGACCTTGCAAAAGTGGATACAATCTTAACATTTAACTGAGCTCATCTTGAATAGTTTGCATGTTAGAAACAGAACCAACTTGAGCAAAGGATAATCAATAAAAACGAAGCAACAACTATCTAGCATGTAACATGGTGTCGACGTCTTAAAATTCCTTTTTATTTAAATTACGCATTTTTAAAGTCATATGGTCAGAACAAACAAAACGTACATGTCCATGGGTCTGTGGGAAAATTATCTGATGGTGTAAAGATTAAAAATAGAAACCACACCTATGTTTTGGGCTTGTTTAGCTGGAGCTTGACCAAAATTTTAGTTGACTACTCACACGTACTGATTACCCACTTAACAAGGAGGAAATTATTCAGTAGGTGGCTGAATTAAATATTAAGTTGTTCGAGAAGAAATACAAACAAGGAACAACTTAGTAACTTCAAATAGTAATGCCATAAATGGAAATGCAAATAAGGAGGAAAATATGATTGTAACTAATATTCGCTAGCCAATAAAAGAGCACGAAGTACAGATCACAAAACACAGCTAGTCTCGTAATGCTGCAGCATTTCGCTCTCCCGTTGATGCTTTGTATTTCTTCGGATTTACTGAGAACAGCCACCTTACCTCATACATCTCTTTAGCCTTGATAAAATGTGATTGAATTCCATGAAAGTAAGGGTGACCTGTTTCTGCTAAACCACTTTAAACAGTGAGCTTAGAACAACACAAAGCTTCTAATTCTTAACTTTGTTTTTTTGTCTTAATGACTCCACTTTAAATGGAACAGGGAAAAATATTTAAATATTGACTCGAAGATACAAGAAAATAAGTAAACCAAGAAAATGATTATAAAACGCTCGACAGCTTCTGCGAATGAATGTGTTTTTTTTGTCAGAACCATCCTATCAAACCAGCGATCCAGACCTGATCCCAAATACTTGAATGCAAACAGGTTAAACTGCTCTATTTTTTGCTGCCTTCAGTGGTTACGTTATGGTATATGGAAAAGTTACAAAGACGGAGAAGAGAATATCGATCAATAATTTTATTAGAGTACAAGTATAGTAGAGTGGGATTGCATAAACCCGCGATATTTAAAAGCCGAAAACAACTGTACATGTCCTACTTCCTGTAGTGTACATCGGATAACCCAAATTGGTAACCCAAATTGAATTGGTAGCAGTGCCCTATTAAAAACTGACTCGTTGCCTTAAAAGAGGCATTGTTGTTGAATTTCCATGGTGAAAAGAAAAAAGGAAAAGGAAAGCAAAACAAAAGAAAAACTCGCAAACACAAGCAAACAAAAAAGGCAAGGTAGAAAAGGGTATACAAATAATCCAGGAGTAAGCGCGGTAACCATGTCAGGGAGGCCTTGGTGTGATGGCGGGCTATCTAAGCTTTACTTATGGACTCTTCCCTTTAAATTCACTTTCATCTTTATGAAAAAGGAAAGTGCAAGGAATTCACGCGTATTTAAATGAGAAAGAAGGAAGACTCTTTGGAGTGCATTTTTGATGGACGAAAAAAAGAACGAAAGCAGCTGGTCAGCGGAAAATATTAAAACTCTATTAGTATTCCTTTTCTAGAGAAACTGTAAAAACCTTTGTATAAAGTTTATGTTTTACAAATTTTTACTCACAGTTAAATTTCCTGGACGAGCTGAAATTCTTTCCATTGTCTAAGATTAAAAACGTACAGAAAGAAAGACAAAGGAAAAAAAAATCTGGAATTCTGTTTCTTAGTTTAAAATAAATTATCATTAGTATAATTGCTTCTATCAAAGATGGAATTATAGTTGCTCTAGCTCGGCTACTCTTTGGGTATCTTTTACTCGCAGGCCAGTTTGCTGGTCCTTATTATCTATGCATTTTAAAACAAAGCAACAACAGCCAAGTTCGAGCTTGTTTAGAAACACGACCTACGTACTTAGCAGAGGAAACATGATGAGAAGGTCACGACTTGATATTTTTGGCTTGCTAGCGAATAGAAACTTCCTGTGAAAACAACAATAAACAACAGCTATCAGCGCTATCAAAGTCTTGATGCTCTTGTAATTAAATTACTAAACTCTACTTACGAGCACGTTAACAAAAAACAAAGATGAAGTATTAATTAAGCTTTGAAAATATTTGTACTCAAGAAACGGGCATGGCAGTGATAGTAGACAGTAGCTAGATGCAGAATAACGGTTCTGTCCTTATCAAGGGGAAGTATTTATGCCGATTCCCTAGTAGGAATTTGGGTAGCTCTCATTGAAGTCACAACGGAGATGACACTCGAGTGATGGCATTAATTGGCCACTTGTCTGAGTGGCAGTTTAACTGACTGTCAAACAAAGACGCATTTAAATTAACAGCGATAATACTAAACAAATTGTTATTTTCAGCAATGGTGGGGCTAGAAATTCGCCCAATTGCAAAACTAAATCATAATCGCACAGAATTTCTCCCAACAGATGGCAAAGGGGGACGGAGGGGAGAATGAAAGTAAGAGAGAGCGAATGCAGGAATGTATACAGTTGTAAGCTCCTTTAATAGAGCGATGAAATTGATTGCCTCTTGAAAGAGAGGTTAGGTTGACACGAATCGAATGACAAACTATGCAGCGAGACAACAAAGACATACTACATTGTATCGACATAAATAACATATGATTATGCATTGACATAACGTCTGATTTTAACTGGTTTTGCTGCTATTTATCCGTGTTCTCTTTTTGCTAAGACCTCATTACTTGTGATAAATGCTTAACAACAGAATCTTCAAAGAATATTACTCATCAACTTTGTCAGGTTAAAACTTCCGTGGCTGGCGCTGAATTAAAATTGTAATTTAATAATAATCACCAACCACCTGGAAGGAGGTGCTTTCAAGAGGTTGCAACCTTAAATTTTTTTGCGGGTTAGAACTAAAAAAGAAAACAGGGCATTATCAAGAAAAATGAGGCAACAAATATCGTGCACATAACAAAGTTACTTCAATTGGTTAAAATCACGCATTTGTTTCAGTACGATGTCTATGTTCTGAAACGTTGAAACGTATAATGAGATCGAGTAAAAGAGGTTACTGCAAAAGAAAAATCGAACTCAAACGAAAAGCGCACAGGTAAATGATATGGTTGGTAAATGATATGCTTGTGACTTAAATATATTATATAAAAATATATGAAACTATACCCGCACGTATAACGACTCGCATTAAAAGGGCAGATTGTTCGAGAAGGAAAACAAACAAATAATTCTACCATAAAAGGAAATGAAATAAAGAGGTAACCAGCAACATTAAAACAGGAAGAAAGCAAATTTTTAATATTTACTATTTAACTGATGAGCACGTAGCATTGATTTCAGTAATCGCAGTGTTCTGTTTGAGCTCTAATAATGGTTCAGTATTTCGCTGTTTTCTTGGTTTTCTCTTTTTCTGGCGGTTCACTGGGAACAACCACCTCACCTCAGCAACAAAGCACCGCAAAGATAAAAGATTTATGCGAGGTATGAAACAATTATTCTGTTTTAGCTGACATTTTTGGGTATCGGGCAGGTGGAAAAGAAAATCGCATCAAAAAGGTCTTCAACGGAGTTTATATTGGCACAATAAAAATGCCAGCTTCGTCATAAGGCACCGTGGTCTTCCTGAGCTTTACGATTTATTATTTAGTTTATAAATAACGTAAACCTCAACTTTTCTGTTACCCCAAAGGTTAGTCTTGCGAATTTGTTCTGAACTACCCAGTTTTACAAAATTTATTTCGCAGTTTTTGAATAATAGACGGGTATCGATTGACGGCCGTTTCATGTCAATTGAATTGAGGGCGGTGCCTTTCTTTTTTAGGGTTGCATTGTTTGTAAAGGCAAGCAGCAAAATAAAATGCGGGGATACTTAGCTTTGTTTTAAAAATAATTTTTTCTTTCCACTAAAAACTATCTTAAAATATCATTCCTAGCTTTTTTTGGTTTAAAAAATTTATCATTAATTTATCGTTATTATTATTAATATCATTGCTATTATTGTTATCGTTATTTTCATTACTTTTATTTTTATCATTATTATTTGGTTATATCATCATCATCATCATCATCATCATCATCATCATCATCATCATCATCATTATTATTATCATTATTTTATCATTAACCCTGTAATAATTAACCTAGTCTGAAGAAATTATATTTGACACGAAAACCAAAGCTCCAACTATTGTTAATTTTCACATGACGTCACTAAAATTTTACACAACTATTGATTCTACCGAGATTTTACTTTTATGATGTATTAGAGCAGCTGAAGACTCATTTTCAGAAAAAAACTTTCGCTTCAAAAGGGTTCTTTGTTTTGTGATAGAGTCCGCTTGAATTTCTTATAAGCTTTTGTGCGACGCTGCATATGTCTTTGTAGGTTTAAAAAATTACCTATTTCAGGGAATTTTGCTATCTAAACTGTTCATGTCTTAGAAAAAGTATTACTTAATGTTTATGAGTTCCTCGAGGAATAAATTCACGCTTTTGCAGGAAAACTCGGTAACAGATGTTTCTGTTGGTGTCCGTCCGCCATGTTGGAGCTCATCCAGATGGGCACCAGCATGGCTTCTCCATGCAAATCTCTATAAATTTTGTTAAGACATTTCTTCCGATATCTCGTATATGAAATATTCCTCTGACCTGAATTTTGGCGAGGGTCTTTGCATATTTACCTCCTTTCATTTCCCAGATTCTGGACATTATCTATTGAACGGTTTTGATTTTTTTTAATCTATTTTAAGGTGGCTGAATACAGTTTTTCCCGCGGTCAGCGGTAACTCGCGTGGCGGCGCTGTTTTAAATTAGACAAGCAAACATGGCGGCGAAAAAAGCAGTGGTACAGAGAAGAAGATTTCTAAAAATCTACTCATTAAAAACTTGTGATATTTGGCAGAATTTTTCCTTTTATCGTGTTTTAAATAATGAGAACTTTAAAATGGCAGTTGAACAGACGAATTTGGTGACACATTTAATAATTACAGTACAATTGTATTATTGATCATCTTATAACTTGTCTGTTAAGATTTGGTCAAATAAGTTTCAAATGGTAATGATTAATAATAGTAAGCTGCGTGCAAGTTTATAGGAAAATCTAATGAGCGAACTTTATGTAAACTGAGCAAAAGTGAAATTTTAAGGTTGTATTCAATCGTTCATGTTGCCATGGAAACTACGAAAACGTCACATTTTACCTGTCAATCAAAACCTTTCATCAATGCATTTTTAACTTGCCAAGTTTCAGCTTGTGAGCTGCAACCTTTCTCTTGCCATGATTTGGCAAATAATATATACTCACAAACTGCCAAAACTGTGTTCAGCCACCTTAAATGGCGTGACACTGAAAACCAGCAATTACTTAATTCTGAAACACTTACATTCCTTAGCCCACAGGTAGTCCAAGCTCGAAATATGAGCATCGGCGAGCATCGGCATTGTTGCGCAACATTCAAAATATAAGGATTTGTATGGGAAAAATAAAACAATCGTTTCTGTAACCTACGAAAATGAAAGGATTTCAATAAAAAACAGCTTACCTTACTTAAAATGTGTGTTTCGTCTCTCCTGAGTGGTCCACGGGCCAATTTATGGCCGTTTTATGGGTTTTTATGTGAACGTTTTTCTCTATATATAAAGGTTTACCAAGGTTGGGCACTCCAGCGAAGCGGCTCGACTGATCCACCGAAGGAAAACGGCCGTAAATTCTCTCCAACTGCTCCAATCAATACCCGAGAAAGAAAACAACGGGAGCAAGAGACTGTCTCCCACCCGGAGTGTGAATAATTTGAGTCTCCGGCCGTTTCGTTGTCTTTCGACGGTAACGCGGAGTACATGCCGAGGTTCAGTCGATGGCTTCAGACAGGAAAGGTTGCAGAGAATTGCGACCTTTGATTCGCTCTCGGTGCAAAGGCATCTTGAAGCAAGATAACGAATGGAAAGGAGAACTATCGTTGTCACCAAGGCGGAATTTGGAGGCGATTGGAGCAGTTAGAGCGAATTTATGGCCGTTTTCCTTCAGCGGATCAGCCGCGCCGCTTCGCTGGAGTGCCCAACCTTGGTAAACCTTTATATAGAGAGAAAACAGTTTACATAAAAACCCATAAATCGGCCATAAATCGGCGCGTGAACCACACAGGACAGACGTAACACTCATTTTAAGTAAGGTAAGCTGTTTTTTTATTTAAACATTTTCATTTCCGTAGGTTACAGAAACAAGATGGGTCTTTTTTTTCCCATACAAATCCTTATATTTTGAATGTTACGCAACAATGCCGATGCTCATATTTCGATCTTGGGCTACCTGTGCTTAGCCGAGCAACTTCCCTTCTTAAATCCTTGCATTTTTCCGACTTTTGCTTTTTCAATTATATTTTAACCATTTGGGTGGCTCCCTGAGGGACTACTATAACAATTATATGACACCATCCTTGCTTTTTACCTAAAAACACTATGTCATGCCGACGATGTTCAATGCCGTGATCATCATCATCATCATCATCATCATCATTATTACTATTATTATTTTCTTTGCTTCTTTCTTTATTTTGTTTTGCTTAATGGGATCACTGGGAGTTCATCAAACCGTTTGTCCTGACCGCCATCTTCATCGATATAAGTAGCCTTACTAAAATTATCCTTGATATAAAATTTCTGCTGTGTTATTTATTGAAACTTCCTGTTTCACATGAATTATTATAGGTTTTCATGAATTTGGATTAAAACTTCCCACCGTTCTTCACTACTGAATGAAAACGTACGCTTTCATTCCCGACTGTGGTAATTAATCTCTCAATACCTTACCTCCGTTCGCTGCTATGACAGACTATGGCTGTTCTTTTAATTACACATCTTTACTTTCAGAAATCTACTTTGAGTCATGGTTTTCCAGGCATTCCAGGGTCAAATGGCATGCCGGGAATGCCAGGCGTGCCTGGGCCGCAGGGACCCCAGGGAAGAGAAGGTCCAAAAGGACAAATTGGTGATAAGGGATCGCAAGGAGTGCAGGGTCCAAGAGGAGACAGAGGGCACAGGAATCCAGCCTATGGAATCATATGCGATGATTCATGTGATGATGTAATAGTCCTGTATGCATCATAATGAATCGTAATATGATTTGACAAGTACCCTAAACATCATAATATGATTCCATTGGTATCATAATCATCATTATGATTTCTATAGGACTATTAAAATCATCTCTGGAATCATAACTATGATTTACAGTGCTGTTAATCATTGCTATGATTCCAACAGGACTATTAAAATCATCTCTGGAATCATAACCATGATTTATTGTTCTATTAATCATAGCTATGATTCCAATAGAACTATTAACATCATCTCTGGAATCATAACTATGATTTACAGTGCTGTTAATCATAGCTATGATTCCAACAGGTCTATTAAAATCATCTCTGGAATCATAACCATGATTTATTGTTCTATTAATCATAGCTATGATTCCAACAGAACTATTAAAAGCATCTCTGGAATCATAACCATGATTCATTGTTCTGTTAATCATAGCTATGATTTCAATAGGACAATTAAAATAGTCTCTGGAATCATAACTTTCATTTGCAGATTTATGCACAGGTAGCCCAGGCTCAGTTCTTGAACACTCACTAATACAATGCCATGCAAAAAATACAATGTGGAGTTTGTTCTAGAATCACTTACAATGCTTTTAAAATAGCAAAATACATAGGCATACATGTGAAACTGAACTTGGCCCAGCTCAATAAAGATGTTTCTCTGCTTTTCATGCTATTTCTTTCCAACTGCTTCCAATCAAATTACACATAGAAAACAAATTAAAAAAATTGTGTATTTTTATGGTTTTGAGAAAAAAATATTGATAGCTCTCCAGATCCATTATAATCTATTAAAAACTTAATAAAATGTTTGTTGCATAGAAGTATACAGCATTGTATTATGAGTGTTCAAGCACTGACCTTGAGCTGCCTGTGATAGATGTACACTGTATCAGCCTCAGTCAAGTTGTAAACAGTCCTAAACAGAATAGAGTTGTATGAAAACAATACTACTAGTCAGAAAGCAAATATAATTATTTCTTATGTGGACCTTTATTCACAGACTTTAAAAAGGATAGACAAAGGATATAGAATTTGAAACAAATAAAATTCAATCGTCTGTTAAGTATACAAGCCTCATTCTATAGGCTACAGTGCAAAGTTGGGGCATTTTTAAACGACTTAAAAAGACTTTCTGCCAGGGAATAGCCATTTGCCTACACAAAGGGCAACCAAAGAAAATTTGACATCCTTTTGATTTTGGTCTTAAGTTTTACTTACAGAGAATTTAAAAAAGGCCTTTATTCAAGATTTGGATGACAAATAGAAAAGTTACACATTTGAATCTGTTCATTAAATCAATCATCCATTCTTCTTTATTGGTTGGTTAAGTGAAATTCATGCATCATTTTACAAGGGTAAGCCAAAAGCACTCTCATGTTAAACACATAGTCCACATGTAGTTCAATTCTACTGTTACAGGAATGACAGATGGCTGAACCCTGCTAATTATGACAATAAATCTTTTCTACTTAGTAGTTTGGTTTGCTCAATGACCTTGTGGCTTTGGGCAAAACATGTCATTCCTTTTTTTATTCCAACCCAGACCACTTAACACCAGAGCACAGGCACCTCTAGAGCCAACTAGTGAATTATTAAAGAAAGAACTCAGTTACTCTATGTGTTAAAGCAGTTTAGGCAAAGCTAAGATTCCTCAAGTCACACACAATTACAAGCAGCCCTTAAACTTCAAACTTAAATTAAAAACAAACTAAATAACCATAATTAAGTAAAGGTTTAAAATAGTTAAATGTTAAAATTAACTAAATGTTAAATATTTAAGGCCCTTCAAAGCATAATTATAGCATAATTATTAACCATGATTAAGCCTCCTTCATGTAGGTTTATCTTTCCAAATTTCAAACTCTGGATTTTTACATATATTGGGTAAGCCAAAAGCACCCTAAAGTTAAACACATGGTCCACATGTAGTTAGATTCTACTGTTACAGCAATGACAGATGGTTGACCCCTTCTCATTATGACAATAAATATTTTATACTTACTGTAAATCCTCTAATAAGCCCCCTGGGGGGGGGGACTTATTTTTTTCAAGCACTTTTGAGGGGAGCTTATTTAATTTAGGGAAATGCATCAATGGGAGTAAGGTTTCTCGAGGACGGACTTATGGTTACCGGGCACTATACTGCTTTTTCTAACAATAAGAAAATGGTTACAATTCTCCACAGAGAACTAGAGCAAAAAGTTGAAAAAGTTCAGCACATGAAGTTAGAGGTCATGCGGCCGAAGACCAAAAACAATATGAGTTTCCAGTCTGAATAAACCATAACCTGTCAGTCCACATTAAAATTGTTTGTGAAAAATAAGGATGGAGGGGAGGGGAGGGGGAGGGGGGACTTATTAACTTTCCTCCTCTGAAAAGGGGGGGCTTATTAGAGAGGGGGCTTAATAGAGGATTTACGGTAGTAGTTTGGTTTTCTTGATGACCTTGTGGCTGTGGGCAAAACATGTCATTCCTTTTTTTATTCCACCCTAGGTCACTTAACTCCAAAGCACAGGCACCGCTAGAACCAACTAATGAATTATTAAAGAAAGAACTTACTCTTTGTATTAAAGCAGTTTAGGCAAAGCTAAGATTCTTCAAGTCTCTCACAATTTACAAGCAGTCCTTAAAGCAGTTTAGGCAAAGCTAAGATTCTTCCAGTCTCTCACAATTTACAAGCAGTCCTTAAACTTCAAACTTAAATAAAAACAAACTAAATAACCATAATTAACTAAATGTTAAACCCAAACGAATAACATAATTTTCTGATAAAAAGCCTCTCAAAGCATAATTATAGTATAATTATTAACTATGATTAAGCCTCCTAGGTTTATCTTTCCAAATGTCAAACCCTGGGTTTTTTACAATGAAATGAAATTCCTTTAAAAAATAATTTGCAGAAGTTATGCTTACATGTAAATTACATGAAATTATTTTAACTTTGCAGAACTTGTTAAAAATGACTCAGTAAACAAAAAAAAATTGATCCAGCCATTCTTCTGGTGTAACAGAAATCCCTTTCTGATCAGGTTGTCTATCAAGGGTCGATACTCTCCATCACTGTGGTGCACTCAAAACAAATGAATTAGTCAAGTTAAAACATGCACAGATGAAAACAGTATGTGGTCCTTGGTCTGGACGAAAAAGACGTAAATGAGTATTTCTCTTCTCAGAAGAAGAGTAGTGAGCTGAAATTTGTCCTAAAGTTGCCGTAACATTTTACTAACTTGTGACAAACCGTGCAAATGTGTGTTGTGCAGTTAGGATGCAACATCTTCGAAATTGCCACCATTTTAAATGAATTCAATCAAAATTTAGAGAGAAAGAAAAATTTGTCGTCGCTTATTTACGTCCTCAAGAAAGTTGATAAACTTCCCATCAGGAAATTTTATGTCTTTTATTTTATGTCCACTTTTTGCTTGGCTTATGTAACGTCCAGTGCCTGGATCAAGAACATAGTATGCAAAATTTACTTTGGAATATTATCTATAACTTTAATTTTAAAATTCAACCTGTCAACCGAATTTTTTTGCAAGTTGAAAGAACATTTCTTGTACGCCGTGTACAAACAAAAATTATCTTTCTTAACGCACTTTATCGCATATCCCTGACTTCAAAATATATCCAAGCAATTTAAGGCGCCATAAAAAAGCAAAAATAACAGGACAAAATTCACCTACGTTCTGGTTAACTTAATTTACTCGCCTTTGCTAATATCAGGAAAACCTCCCAAGCTTAAGAAGGCAAACAGATCAATAAACACTCGGAAAGTTTCGTTTGTATTGTAACCTTATTTTCTTCCCGAAAATTATATCACAAAATAATACCGGCCGGATCAAGGACCACATACAGTACATGGTCACGTTTGTTGATTCAACATCACTTAAGTCATGAGATTATGAGGGACAAACGGTGGACTGATCCTCAGTTCATGGACTACTCTGTCTAATCAACGTATACCCATATGGACTACCTTTTAAATAATTTTACTCAGTCATTCGTTTGCAGTGTTTCACACCGGCAAAGAGAATTGCAAAAACGTAAGCTTACTTGAACGCAAGTGTACGTACGTACGCTTCGTACATGACTGGAAGTCACTTCTTTTTCTTTCGTAATGAAAATTACAAATCATCACAATTAAGCTCAATTTACTCCGTATCAAGACACTAAACCAGTGATATATAGAAGACGGAGGCTACAATAATGCTTCAGCTGAATTCAGTTTCAAAACCACGACCAAACGTTGCAGCGAAACGAAACGACCGACATACCGAACTTCAGACAGTCTCAGGGAAAAGAAACGATAAGTAATGATAGCAATACAGTGATAATAATTACCTTTCAAATCAGTCTTTCAGTAAGTGTAGAACTCAAAGGGAATAAAATAACTCCAACAGTCTCCAACACGATCCAACACAATCTTCTCTGGCTATCACGCAAGTATGATGCATGGGTCACTTACGCGACACTTTTGCGTCACTTGCTTTAAACTTGTTGCCTTGGATCCAGTCTTCCATCGTGCAAACTTGACGGTGGGAACGCGGGATTTCGAGCTAATTCTGCAATTTTCTTTTCTTTTCTTTTTTTTATCATGGACGCTATACAGGGAAGGAATTTAAAAGTTGGGCTTGATGAAAATACTGGCCTTACATGTAAACTTGCTGACATTCAAGAGTGGACTCAAGAACTAAACAGGGGCGTAGCTGGGGGGAGGACCTGGGGTGCCCGTGACCCCCCCCACCCCGCTTGGTAGGCCTTCTTTTGAGCAAACAACCTACAATATTCAGGTGGCGAAAACGCCATGACAATATCTTGGCCGTAAAAGCCATTGTTGAAAAGCCCACTTTTTTAAAAGTTATTTTTTTGTAAAGTATTTTTGTCAACGGCTCTTGTCTCTAGTTAATATGGGCCTTCATGCCGCGATAATACTACTGAGCCGGCTGATACACGAGGGAGAGCAGCGGCATAAACCATATATAGTCGGCGATCCCCGGATGGTGATCTGGTGAGTAGCCTCTGTGACCCCCCCTTTGAAAAATCCTGGCTACGCCCATGCTAAACATTTTTTTAATAATGTAATTGCGTGCACAGCGCGCACGCACTGCAAAAAATCGTGACGTCACAACCGTGGCTGTACATTCTCATGCAAAAACACCTCTCAGCAAATCAGAGCACACAGTATCTTACTTTATGATCGGCTTTCTTCCTAGACTTTCGAATAAGCACTTCCTCATATTAATAGAGTGATTAAGCAGCAGAACGGGCATTTGGCGTCGCGAGACGAATGATCAGATCTCTGGCGACTTCCACGCTTGTTTGATCGCTTTGCGGGCTCGCTCCGCTCATGCTTTTAAAAAGTCTCTTGACTTTGCCACGTTTATTAGAAATTAGCTGCTAATTCCAGAGATGATTTTTTTTGTATGCACGTAAAATCAAGTTATGATTCCAGAGATGATGTTATGTGTACACATAAAATTAGTTTATGATTCCATTGATGATGTTATGTGTACACATAAAATCAGGTTATGATTCCAGAGATGATGTTATGTATACACACAAAATCAAGTTATGATTCCAGAGATGACGTTATGTTTACACATAAAATCAGGTTGTGATTCCAGAGATGATGTTATGTGTACACATAAAATCAGGTTATGATTTCAAAGATGATGTTTTGTGTACACATAAAATCAGGTTATGATTCCAGAGATGATGTTATGTATACACATAAAATCATGTTATGATTCCAGCGATGATGTTGTGTGTACACATAAAATCAGGTTATGATTTCATTGATGATGTTATGTGTACACGTAAAATCAGGTTATGATTCCAATGATGATGTTATGTGAACACATAAAATCAGGTTATAATTCTAGAGATGATGTTATGTGTACACCTAAAATCATGTTATGATTCCAGAGATGATGTTATGTGTACACATAAAATCATGTTATGATTCCAGAAATGCTGTTATGTGTACTCATAAAACCATGTTATGATTCCAGAAATGATTCTAAGTGTACACACTGCATCATACCTATGATTGTCACATGATTGTATGTGCTCAGTTAGCAGCATAGTTATGATTTGTTATGATTTGTAGAGTGCTATGACATCATCACATGAATCATCACATATGATTCCATAGACCGAATTCCTGTGGGGCGCGAAGGGCCTCCCGGGAAGAGCGGACCGCCAGGAATTACGGGAACAAAAGGTGAATCGGGTCTTGTAGGAATGAAAGGAGAGCAAGGCATTGTGGGAAATCAAGGAAGAAAAGGAGACAAAGGAGACAAAGGAGAAAGCGCCAAAGCAAGTCAAGCAAGCGTAGTACCACAAACCAACTGGAAACAATGTGTGTGGAAATCCAACAGCGAGACTGATAACGGAAAGATTAAGGTAAGCAAGAAATATGCTAAATGATTTCTATAGATCACAAGAAAAGTACACGATCTCATTCGATAGAAAAAGGAAGAAAATGTAAGATTTTGCTTCAGTTAATTTGGAGTCAAATAAATTGCTCTGAGAAGATAAATCTCCTTCCCCTTCCCGTGATCATCACTCCGTTTAACCTCCGAATCAGGTTGATAATTATTTCCTTTCCCATTTAGTAAATAAATACAATAATAGAGGCGTTACTAAGTAGATTTTGATTGTTTTCCAGGAGTGTGCTTTTAACAAATTTAAGTCCGGTTCAGCGCTCAAGGTCTCATTCCATGGAAACATGCGGGTCTCTGGTGATACTAAGTGTAATCGGTGGTATTTCAAGTTCAATGGAAACGAATGTAGTGGACCAATGACGATTGAGGCTGCTGTTTACAACAACTGGACATCAGGGAACCATAATCTGTTGCATCATCGGTCATTTGAAGGATACTGTGAAAACATTCCACAAGGGGCAGTTAGAGTGGAATTATGGGTAGGAAAGTGTAGTGGTGGTCACGCCCTTGGTGACGCTTACACCGGATGGCAGTCAGTGTCCCGGTTAATGATTGAAGAAGTATCTAGGCCCCAGTCATAGTCCTCCCCAGTCTTTGACGAGGTTTTTTTTATTTTATTTTCTTTGATGTTTCTTCTACAGTCGCCGGACGCCAGTGTCCAAGGTTTGCAAGGTCTCTGCTTGTGTAATTCGCATTGTCATATTAAAAATATTACTGATAAAAACTATATCATGATCGGTTTTTTTGTAACAAGTTCAGGCTATTCTTGGCTATTTCTTGAGATCGACCATTTTCTTTGACTTAGAATATTTCGTTTATGTGAAAAAAAAAGAAGCCTTTAATATTAAGCTAAGGCCACCCCTTCTAGAAAAATAAAATAAAATTGTGGCTCTCTAACTAGTTTAAGAAGCAGTGTTAGTTCTCCGCTCAGTCACGCAGTTTAAAACAGATTTTGGGACTTATCAACTCTGGACGTATACAATAACCCGGAGGGACTGATGCTTGTTCGATATAGGTGTGGCTTAATTAGTCGTCATATCAAAAGAAAAGTTGGGAAGAAATGAGATTAGATCAAAAGAGGAGAAGGAAACCTAAACTTCGCCATTGTGGTGATCATGATACTCTATTTCCGGGTCACGCAAAAAAATAAGGAAGAAATTGCCCACTAGTAACATAGCAAAAGGTAAGAAGTTAAAAAATAGTTTAAGCAAAACTTGAGTATTCTTCTATTCACAGTTGTATCAGTTAAAAGAAATAGGACTTTACTTTTCTCTCTTTCTTGTAACAGAGAGGCTTTGTTATTGTTATTTTTAATTGTGTTAGTGCGTTGGCTTCAAATGTACAGCAGGCTTTTAGCAAAACAAGAAATGTATGCACATGTTAGTTTGTTACTTCTACCGAAAGCCAAATGAGGTTCAAATTTCCGCCTCTCTGAATGCGATGAAATTTTAGAAACATACTTCCCTTCCACACCCTATTCGTTATCGCATGCCCAAATTCTCTTGTTACGCAGGCTATAAATTAGCAGAGGGAATTTTGACAAAGTTACCCTAGTGGGTGCTAGAGATTTCTTTTGTTGTTGTTTTTTCAAACGGGTTTCATCCAAGGCATTTCGAAAAGGCATTCTGGAGCCATGGCGTGAGAAGGTCCAAACGGATATTTTTTTGTGTGTGTGGTAACAGGGAAAAATTTACAAGGCACATTTAAAAGACGGCAAAACACAAAGCAACAGCTTTTAAAACTATCAAAAGCTTGATGATTTTGATGTTAAATTACGTATAAATTAACTCCATCGCCTTTTTCAGTTCCCAGCTTCAATGCCTGCACGTGAATATAGAAACTGACCTTTACGAACCAGGGACAAGAAATTCTAGATTAACTAATAATTAGTTCACTTTCACAAATGAGATTAATTAGCATTATAGCATTTAACGTATAATAATATTTCAGTCCTTATGACAATACAGTATGATTTCGATTGTTTTGTTAATTCTCTATTTCTCTCCCTGCGCGCACTGTTCATTACTTCAACTACTACTCCTCAAAAACAGAAGCCGGGCAACGAAAGCGATCAACCTTCAGGGGAGGTAATGATCACGTCACTCTGGACTTGTTTAGCTAGCGTCTGAATCAACAATTCTAATTTAACTGATACCTTACCACTACTAATCTAGAAGTGGTTGCACGCCAAAAATGCAAGGTGACCTTAAAGTTTTTGGTCTGTTAGAAACAATAGAAAACAAAGTGTGTCACAGCCGATATTTCAATGTTTTCTTTAGAACGGAACTCAGTTTCATCAGAGCGTTTCTGTAGCAATTCTGCACTACTCAGCAAATCTAGTTTTAACTCTTTCGTATCTTTCTAAAACTCCGCAGCTGAAATGAGCGTATTATTCAAATACAAAATAGTAGGCAGTGACATGTGTACAAATATTGGAACATCTGACATGTAAGTTCAATAGAACAAGTGACGTACTTCTGTACGTGTCTCTTTGTTAGACAAGAGCTATTTTACACTTCAAAAGAACAACTGTTGTGCTCTATTCATTCAGCTTGATCTACAACATGTGCTTTTCTAAAAGTCCAGGAACCGAAATAGGAAGTATCGTATTTTCACCATAAAGGAAAAGTATTTTAACCAATCGAATTGTAACGCGTTGAACAGCTAGCAAGTGTATTTTCGAATAGGTTTTTGTGTTCCTTTGTGATAATCGAACACCTGTGTTTACTATAGACTGTATAAAAGTACACTGTAGTGCTTAAACTGTGGTAAATCGATTACCTGCGATTATTACCTACGATTACATGTGAAATGCTATCTAAGAGGTTTAGTCTACAATAAAGAAGTTGCAGCATTACAGAAAAGTCTCAGTTCTTGTTCAGCTTTCGTACCTTGGGACGTGGAAATTAGACCCTGTACCTCTGGCAGTAGTAACGAGTGCCAGCAGCGAGCCAGCCGCTCTACCGAATTGCAGTTTCCCCCGTCAATAACTTCCATTAGCAGATCACTATTTGCTAATTCTCGCGCCCTCGCGAAAAGCTTTAGTTCCGTTGTTTTCCTAGGTCGACTTTCCCGCCAATTTGGTTTGACAGGCCGAAAAGCCGCTGGACGCAGTTAATTTCCTCTCGTTACAGGTGTGTCCAGAGAAACAAAAGCAACATCTGTTATCATAAAACATAGTGCCGAATTCTAAAGTTAAAATTACATAGTTGTTGATATAATCAGACACGAAAAGAACCTAAGGGTTACTTCAAAGAAGCACGAAACAAACAAAGCGTGCGATTCCTTACTGATACACTGTACATACGTATGTAGTTAAACATATGACGGCGATTTGAAGCGGAGCTTTGTTAAAACAATCATGAGGGATCGTGAAGCGTTGTTAAGAGTGAGGTAGGGGTAGATGGGGGGCTGAACCGAGGCCGTAAGCAACAACTACGGTCATAGCTTGTTATTCCCCAGACATGTTCTCCAGAAAACAAATGAATTAGGAAATTGAAGCCTTCTGAAATAGAGCTTGAAGACCCTTATTCTCCTAATAAGTATGCAGAGAATTTTAATCATTAATTGCCGCTATAGCTAGTTTTTATGTGTAATTCAGAAAAGAGTGGTAGGTGAATATCAAATGTAAATTACGTGAATATGGAATTAAATTGGCAGTGGACGTTGCTAGAAAATGTTAGTAGGTTTCTTCTTGTATGTAACACTGACAGGATTGGTCAGAATTTCCGAAATAAGGAATCTGCCTTGTTAATTTTGTTCCTTATCAGCTTAATCACTTAGACAGAAAGCTAAATCGGTTGAGAAATGTATAATCTGCATCGTTTTATATCGATTGGAAATGATCCAGTCCATAGCCAAGGGGGTAAAAATCCTTACGACGAAATCAAGCAGATAGTTTTCAGGGCCCGGTTCCTCGAAAGGTGGTTAAGTTTAACCCAGGATTAAGCCAAATTTTAAGCAAGGTTTTCTTGTCTAAGAAAAAGTTACTCGAGCTTACAAAATACTTTTTTGCCTTTACTTCAAGATTCAGTGATGATAGCACAAAATGTTACTCTAAGCAAAGCATAGGAAGCTAAATACAAAAATAGACCCCATTGTTTTTCCTGGATTAGCGCTAATCGGCCTTTGAGGAACCGGGGCCAGGATAGTATATAGTCTTCAGAATAGTTAGAATGGCATAGTTTAAAAATGCTCCCGACGGCCCTTGATGTGTCCGTTGTCGCGTAACCTTGATTTAACTGTCTAAGGAAAACAGAGGGGAATGTCAGGCATTTCGCGGGATTATTTTAAAACAGGCAAGGAAAATGAATCATCTCAAAATTGAAAGACAGGTCAACAAGTTTTTGAAATATAAGTGAATCAAGAAATTTAAAGTAAAGAAGGGTAAAGAATAATTTTAATGAAATAAAACTGTATTGATTATTTTAATGAAATGAGCTATTTTTTAGGTCTTAAGTTCCTCCCGGCCCTACCCCTTTCGAGATCCTAATTATAGTTTTAGTACTTACATGACTGTATAACGATCTACTTAAAAGGGCCTAGGGGAGGGTTTTAAGAGGTCACTGCATTAAACTCTGACAATTCATGCAGTTGTCCCGAAAAGAAAAATAAATACACACTCACACAAACTCAGTCTGAATGTAAAAATTACAACCATAAAAGGTACATTTTGTAATAAAATTAAAAAGAAACCAATAAAGATTATAGAAATCATCCGTACAATATTTGCCAGATTTAACTGATGAGCAAGTTGCACTGACTTCAATAATCACAGTGCGCTGATTTCGCCATTCACGGCCACGATGAAATATTTTACCGATTTTTTGATTCTCTGTATTTTTGGAAGTTCACTCAGATACAACCACCTCACCGCAGCAGCGATGAAAACACCTCAAACTTGAAATACTTGTCAGGTATGCACATGCATTTATTGGTTTCAAGCACTAGGAAACATCGCATGAACGCCCCTGCTACGGAGTCGATACGGAGTGTAAGCCACCATCAAAATGCATGCTTTGCAGGCAGTCGTACCTTATCAAGTCCTTTAGATTTCTGTGTGTTTCGTTAAGTCTCTTGTTATTGTTGTTTAACTTTTATGATCGTGTCTGCAAGGGTTTATAAAATTCGCTCCGAATTTTTCTCACCAGCCTGTCACCAATCTTTTGTCACTGAACCGCAGTTTGTCTCACGATAAAGCACAGTCATTGATAGGTGTCGTGCCATTTCAGTCGAGTTAAATATAGAGCTGTAGTTTTCATCTTTTAAGTATCATTGTGCGTATTTAACCCGCGATTTGTAAAAACTTTAGATATTGAGATTTCTAATTTTTTACTCTTTTTTTGTGTAAAAATAATAATATTTCAGTCCTTATGACGATACAGTATTTCGCTTTTTTTGTTAGTTATCTGCTGTTTCTCTCCCTAGGCGCGCTGTTCATTAATTCAATTGACTATCGCCCCATGTAATCGAGTCCAAAACAGTCTTGGATTCTGGATTCCACGCCATGGATTCCTGATTCCAGGTACTGGATTCCAGTCTTTGTCCCTGGCACTTGGATTCTGGATTCTAATTGTTGGTGGAATTCCGGAATCCTTGAGCAGTGCTCCGGCAAAACGATCTCCGTAATGTAAGACCTTATTAACCAATCATAGTTTAGTTCTTAACATTAAGGAGCTAACTCGCGAATCTTCTCGCAAGATCGTGCGCGGTGGATATCTTTACAAGTCAGACGTTACTTTTTGGGTGGAGAGAAGCGACGGCCAGAACGTCTGTGTCCGCTGGCTACTCCTGGTGCCGCAATAGACCAGTTTCGGTGTATTAAGATTCATTCTTGTTTCTGAGACTTCTGAAATAAAAGATTAGGAATCAATTCAAAGTTCGGGGATAAATAATACATTTATTTTGTTTTATTCCACTAAGCCTCAGAACAAAGTGATAATTTTAAAAATCAGTGTATTCTCTATATTACTTAATAAAGACTAACGGTCACTAGGGTTTATGGTTATCAAATCGACGAAGAGTAAGTTAGTGATCTGACAACATTATTTCCTTTCATACTATTTGTTCGAAAAGTTAAGAACCTTCCTTGAATAGACTTATTTAGCTTGTATGTTTTGTTTTCGGAACGAAGTTCATGTGACACGTAAAAGAACAGTACAGTTTCTTTTAAATTCCATCTTATTCACGTGCATACGTGAAAGCATAAGTAAACATACAAACTAAAACGGTCTGTTAGGAGGGGTATGTACTAAGGGCCTGTTTACATGGAGTGGGGGACCCCGGTCTAGTGGGGTAAGTTTCTTTTGTTTTCACGCTCTGGGGGACACAAAACAAAAGAACCTAACCCCACTTGACCAGGGTCCCCCACTCCATATAAACAGGGTCTTAGGTCACCCTGGGAACAGGGGTTACAAAACTGAAATCACCCTTTTCTATTATTATGTCGCTCAATCTATTTCATTCTTTCTGTTCTTTTTGGCTACATTAAATAAGAAAATCCATATTAAAAAGAAATTCACTAGCCGGGAATCGAACCCGGGCCTCCCGCGTGGCAGGCGAGAATTCTACCACTGAACCACCAGTGTCTTGTTGACCGACTCATTTCCTTAATGGTAGCACTATGGTTGAATTTATCATCAGGTCATAATAAAAAAAAAGGTAGAAAAGGTTGATCAAATAATCTCGGAGCAAGAGGTCCATCATCTTGGTGTTACATGTATAACAGTCGTGTCGTGTTTTTTGTTTTGTTTTGTCTTATTTTTAACTTATTTTAAGAAGAGGGGGGCGCGACTTATCGAAACTTTACATTACGACTTTTCCCTTCAAATCGTATTATGAGATCACCTTCAGATCAAGTGAAGACCTGACCCTTCCCCAGTCATCTCTCTCTACTTTCCGTGTCTTACTAAAGTGAAAAGTGGAAGAGACTTACATGCGCGAGGGGCCGAATGGAAAGGAGGAATAAGAAAGTCCTTTCCAGGTCTCTTTACTTTTCCTTTCCGTCGTTCCTTTCGCAGCAAGAAAGTTGCTTTAATCAACAAGAACGTACATTGGTGACACACTCGTCAACGGCTCGTGTGTCACGTTTCTGTTTTTATCACTTTCTTACGTCATCTGTGATCTATTACTGAACAGACCTAATGCAACATGAAATTTACCGTACAATTCCGAAAATAGGCTCCGAAGGTTATCTTTATCTAAAGGTGCCCTTTTTAAGAGGCTTATTTTTGGAGGGGCGTATATTCGGAGATCCTTATATACCGAGGGATCTTTTCGTCTCAAAATCGGCCAGGCTTATATACTACTGACTGGTAGGGAAATATGCGTCTCAAAATCCGTGCGTTGGTCTAGCTTATAGTTGGAAGGAAATTTATGTCGGTAATTTGCAGCAACTTTTTACTGAAACTTGCCTTGGGGTCGTAGATCTTTCTAAAACTCAGCCATGCAAGTATTTTCTTTTATGGACCAAGGAAATCCAAGCCACAAAAACAGCAATATACTATGACACTTTTCGACGGCAATCATTTGGCACACGTAATAGTTTTTAAGCAAATGCAAAAAAATATGAGTTACTGTACAGTTTTTGCTTTGTTATATTTTTGAATGTGAGGGTTATTTTCCGAGTATATGCCCCCGGGGCTGGTATTTGGAGGGGCTATTTATCGGAGGATTCTTTTGCGTTTCGAGTTTGGGGCGTTTATATTCGGAGGGGTTACATGGAGGGGCTTGTTTTCGGAATTTACGACATTTGTGTGATAGAAAGGTAACCGGCTCCTGCAAAAAGTAAAATTAAAGATTTTTCCTTTCACTGACACAGGCGAGGCCGTGAAAATCTTTCTTAGAAGAAACAATGACTATTTGCAAACCTGTTGTCAGCGGTGAAATTGCAACCGTACTTATATTCCTTTTCTCAGTACACTGTAAAAGCTCTAGTGAAAACGGTAACCTGCCGAATTTCCACTCATGCACGTGCTGAAATCATGCCATTGTCTACGATTCTCAAAAGAAGGAAGAACGAAAACATAAAGGGGAAAGGAATGAAGATTTAGGAAGTGTGTTTCTTAACCAGGAGCCTTTAATAAATAATAGCCGTAGTCAAAAGGCTCCTGGTTAAACTAGCATATTGTATTTGTAAATTAATATTGCTTTAATCATTCGTAAAGAACGATTAAACTCTTCTGAGCAAAGTATTTTAAATCACAGCAAAAAAAAAAAATCCCAGTTTAACTCGGTTAGATCACGACCTACGTAGTCAGATAAGAAACTACAAGGAGGTCACGACTTGATATTTTTTCTCTCCTTTGTGAAGAGATCATTACTATATTGATAAAAGCTTAGCAACAGAACCTTCAAAGAATATAACATGGAAACACCCATCCCTAAAATCATGATCAGAAAAATAATCTAAAGGTTATCCCGTCTTTTAAAGTTCCTTATTTGTTACTTGATATAAGCATCGTAGTTATTCGAGAACTTGTGTTGGGTTTTGTTGCTCGATGATCATGACGTGGTTTGAAGATAAGCATCAAAGAAGTCGTGTTGGAGCTTGTGTGGTTAGCGGTGAATTAAAATTCTTATCAATAAGAAGCATCACCTACCTGAATTTGTGGGGATGATAGAGATCAGTAACAAAAACAAGGCATCAGTCATCATTCATATGACATTGTATTGAATTTTACTGTTGTTAAAACTACGCAATCATTTCAGCGCGATCTCTCTTTTGGCCGCCTAAGATCTCTATCCCGGCCCAGGTCTACCATGTAAGCGTGTAGATATGAACATGTACTAAGAAGCTGTAAAGGTTACTCCAGAAAAAAGGCCAACTCCAAGAAAACGTGCGTGGAGTCTATGCATACGTAAATAAAAGATAAGATGATAATGAAGATAAAAATGAAAACAATACCTACACGTATAACGACTTACTTTCAAAGGGGAGTTTGTTCGAGAAGGAAAACACACACGTATAACTACCATAAAAGGAAATGAAATAAGAAAGTAACCAGCAACGGTTGCTATTTTTATTGGTGAACACGCAGCACTGGTCCGTTCAGTTTGTTCTGGTTCAACTCCTATCATCATGATGGTACAGTATTTCGCTGTTTTCCTGATTCTCTCTTGTACTGGCGGTTCACTGGGAACAACCACCTCACCTCAGCAACAAGATGACGGAAATTCAAAAGATTTATGCGAGGTATGAAAGAATAATAATGTTTTTTTCTGACATTTCTGGCTGATTTCTCGGGTAGTGAGGGAAAAAAAAAACACTGCATAAAAAAAGTTTGCTACGAAGTATATACAGTCGACTCCCGGTAACTCGAACCCTCTATATTCCGAACCTCCCGCTAACTCAAAGCAATTTTCATTTCCCATCAAATAGTTTTCTATATAATTTTACCCCCGATAACTCGAACTCCCAACAACTCGAACTTTTTTCTGTTTCTCTTGAAGGTT
Source organism: Porites lobata (assembly GCA_942486035.1). Classification (NCBI taxonomy): domain Eukaryota; kingdom Metazoa; phylum Cnidaria; class Anthozoa; order Scleractinia; family Poritidae; genus Porites; species Porites lobata. The sequence continues at coordinate 1,237,760 of CALNXK010000093.1, forward strand.
CGAATTATCGGGAGGCGACTGTACCTTTTAAAAAATGTATTTCTTAGTTTCTCAATGGGAGACGGGTATCGTTAGCTGGTCGTATCATATCACAGGTAGCCCAAGCTCACAATCAGAGCCCTGCCATATCCATTACCGAATTATTTATTCATACGGCAAAAATTATAAGGCGTTGTATGAGAATTATCCTATTTCTCCATAATTGAGCGAAACGTGCTTTAATTTTATTTCTTTTAAGCTTGCATTTAGTATTTTATTATGTTTATTTGTGCGTTGACCGCGTTTCAGGCCTCATAGGATGCCCAGAACCCGAGAACAACACTACCCTTCTAAGCTAATTAATTATTCATACAGCAAGAAAATTATAAGACGTTGTATGACAAATATTCTTTGCTCACTAAAATTAATAAACTGTGCATTGAATATCGATTTTAAGCTTACCTTTAGCCTTTTCTTGTTTTTCTTTGCGTTCTGACTGCATTTCAGACCTCCTAGTGTTTATTACCTTTTTTTGAGCGACCGTTGTTTACCCGGATGACGGTAGAGGGAAGAGAAGAGCCAAGGGGGAGTCTAATAGAGAGTCTGTTGTTGTTCTTTACAATTGTGTCAGTCACTGCGTTTGCTTCAAATGTACATTAGGCTTTTAGTAACAACATGTCACTATATATCTGACACGCGATGCTTGACTTCCGCGACCCCGGAGTGCAATGTGAGAACTGAAACATCAGTTACTGTGCCCAGTAGGCTAAATGCTCCAATTGTCCTTTGACGGTTGAACAGTTTGACCCTGCCAGCCCGCATCGGTTTGAAATTGTCGACTTGACGGTTGGAGTCCGTTGCGGGTCTGCTCTCGACTCTCCTAGCCACGGCCGTGTATTGTCCACTTCGTTGGCGATTGCATGTGAATGATGGAAAATGTGCCTTATTCATCAGGACATTTGTTTCTGGCGGAATTGTCTCCATGTCGCAAATGTCACGAATTTATCGCCGCCGAGAGCGGAGGTTTGCCAGCCTTCTCTTCTCTTCTCTCTACTGTCATCAGGGTGAAAAAATGTCGCTCAAAAAAAGGTATAAACAGTGCCTAGGAGGTCTCAAATGCAGTCAGAACGCAAAGAAAAACAAGAAAAGGCAAAAGGTAAGCTTCAAAGCGATATTCAAAGCAGATTTTATTAATTTTATGAGCAAAGAATATTTCTTATACAACGTCTTATAATTTTCTTGCTGTATGAATAATTAGTTAGCCTAGAAGGGTAGTGTTGTTCTCGGGTTCTTGGCATCCTAAGAGGCCTGAAACGCAGTCAACACACAAATAAACATAATGAAATAGTAAACGCAAGCTTAAAAGGAAAATTTAAAAGCACGTTTCGCTCAGTTATGGAGAAATAGGATAATTCTCATACAACGCCTTATAATTTTTGCCGTATGAATAAATAAGTAGCTAATGGATAATGTTGCTCAGGGCTCTCATAGTGAGCTTGGCTACCTGTGATCATATCGATGGAATTAAGGATGGTGCTGTGCTTTTTTCAATTACGTGATTTATTATTATTATTATTATTATTAAGAAGTAATTTATTATTATTGTTATTATTATTATTATTATTATTATTATTATTACTATCATTATTATTTATCCAGGAGTTTAGTCGTCGTGGATTAACCGACGTGCTACAAACAATTTGACCCGATCACTTTTTCTAGCGTTATTAGAAGCCCTTTCTTAAATTCTTTAATAAATTCATCTTAATTTGCAGAAATCTATACTGGGTCATGGGTTTCCCGGCATTCCAGGGTCAAATGGCATGCCTGGAATGCCGGGTGTCCCAGGACCGCAAGGACCCCAGGGAAGGGAAGGTACAAAGGGACAGATCGGTGATAAGGGATCACAAGGAATGCCGGGTCCAAGAGGAGACAGAGGGCGCGAAGGACTCCCTGGGAAGAGCGGACCCCCAGGAATGAAAGGCATTAAAGGAGAAACGGGAATGGTGGGAATGAAAGGAGAGCGAGGCATTGTGGGAAATCAAGGAAGAAAAGGAAGCAAAGGAGAGAAAGGAGAAAGCGTCAAAGCAAGTCAAGCAAGTGTAGTACCACAAACCAACTGGAAACAATGTGTGTGGAAATCACAAACCAGTACTAACAACGGAAAGATTAAGGTAAGCAAGAAATATGCTAAATAATTGCTATAGATCACAAGAAAGGTAGATGATCTCATTCGATAGAAAAAGGTAGAAAAATTAAGATTTTACTCAAATTAACTTGGAGTCAATTAAATAGCTCTGAGAAGATAATTCTTCTTACCCTTCCCCCTCCGGCATGTCAGGTGATCATCACTCCGTTTAACCTCTTTCAGTTAATTTTCATTTCCTTTCCCATTTACTATTACAAGAATAGAGGTGTTCTTTTAAAATAGATTTTAATTGTTTTCCAGGAGTGTGCTTTTAACAAATTAAAGTCTCATTCAGCGCTCAAAGTCTCATTCCAGGGAAACATGAGGGTCTATGGTGATGTTAAGTGTAATCGCTGGTATTTCAAGTTCAATGGAAACGAGTGTAGTGGACCAATGACGATTGAGGCTGCTGTTTACAACGACTGGACATCAGGGAACTCTAATCTGCATCATCATCGGTCATTTGAGGGATACTGTGAAAACATTCCACAAGGCACAGTTAGAGTGGAATTATGGGTAGGAAAGTGTAGTAGTGGTCACGCCCTGGGTGATGCTTACACCGGATGGGAGTCAGTGTCCCGGATAATGATTGAAGAAGTATGTAGGCCCCAGTTATAGTCTGCCCAGTCTTTGGCCAGGTTTCCTATTTTATTTTCTCTGATGGTTTTTCTACAGTCGCCGATAGTGTAAAAGGATTGCAAGATCTCTGCATTTGTAATTTGCATTGTCATATTTCAAATGTTATTGACAAAAACTATATCAGTTTTTTGAAACAAGTTCAGGCTATCCTATTTCTTGAGATCGACCATTTTCTTGGAGTTAAAAATTTGAGGTCGAAATAAAGGTCCCAGAATTTTTGTTTAGTGTGTGAAAAGAATAAGAGGTAAGGTAAGACCGTGGCTCCTTTGGAAAATATTCTATATCGTACTTTTCATGAAAATTTTAATAATATTTTGGCACTCAAACTAGTTTAACGCGTATTTAACTAGTTTAAGACGCAGTGTTTTGTTCTCCGCACACGCAGTTTAAACCAGACTTGTGGACTTAAAAACTGTGAACGTCTACAATAACCCGGAATGATTGATGCGTGTTCGATATAGGTGTAGCTTTAATCACCATCTCGAAAGAAAAATAGGGACTGAAGAAATGAGATTAGATCAAAGGAAGAGTGGGAAACCTGAACTTCTCCATAGTTGTGATCATGATAGACCATTTCCGGGTTACGCAAAAACGAAAAAAATTGCCCTCTAGTAAGTTTTACCGAAAAAAAATAACAAGTAAAATGCAGTGTGTTAAAGGATAACTTGAGTATTCTTCCTTTTACAGTTGTATCAGTAGAAAGAAATGAGACTTTTTATTATTATTATCATTCCCTTTCTTCTAATAGAGAGTCTTTGTTATTGTTCTTTATAATTGTGTCAGTGCGTTTACTTCAAATGTACATTAGGCTTTTAGTAACAAAATATAGATATATATGTGTTATCTTTGTTACTTCTACCGAAAGCCAAGTGAGCGAGGTTCAAATTTCCTCTTCTCTAAATATTGAGAAGAAAAACAATATATGCTATCGCTGGATTTGAGTACGAAACAATCTGATCGGTGAAAATCGACGTCACTGAAATCCATGCGTCCTGCTGTCCTTCAGGTGAGTAGGGCGGGCTAATTTGCTGTGAAGGGGCTGATCATCGAGTTAAGAATGTGATAAAAATTTAGAAACATACTCTTCTTACGCGCCCAATTCGTTGTCGCATGCCTGAATTCTCTTGTTTGGCAAGCTACAAAATAGCAGAGGAATTTTGAGAAGGTTACCCTTTGAATGCTTCCAAACCGGTTTTATCCAAGGGATTTCCAAAAGGCATTCTGGAGCAATGGTATGAGAAGGCCCAAGCGTAAGATTTTTTGCGTGGTAGCGAAGAGCGAAAAGCGATAAGGCACATTGAAAAGACAAAACACAAAGCAACAGCTTTTAAAACCATCAAAAGTTTGATGATTTTGTTGTTAAATTTTATTAGCTAAACTCCATCATCTTTTTCGATTCCCGTCTTGCCTGCATGCACGTGAATAGAAACTGGACTTTACGAACCAATGATAGCCAATTAAAACAAGAAGAAGAAATTCGAGATTAACGAATAATTAGTCGTTTTTTTTTTTTTTTATGACATTAGATTATGGCATTATAGCATTTAACGCATTAAATATTTTAGTCCTTATGACGATACCGATACAGCATTTCGATTGTTTTGTTAATTCTTCCTCCCGGCTTGCGCGTGCAGTTCATTACTTCAGCTATACTACACCTCAAAACAGAAGGGCAACAAAAGAGATCAACCTTCAGGGGATAAAAATAACTATGTAGACCCAATACAGCTAAAACATGATTAGAAAAATAATCTTAAGTTAGACCATGTTGTCTAGTTCATTTGTTGGGAGAAAGAAGATGTGAGATAAGGAGGTTTAAAGATCAATATTTTAGCAATCTAATATGTGATCACGTCTGGACTTGTTTAGCTGGCTCTGAGCTGAATTTCTAATTTAACTGATACTTTAACTCCACTAAACTAGAAGTGGATGCACGCAAAAAAATTAAAGTGACCATAAAGTTTATGGTCTGTTAGAAAAAAAAAGAAAGCAAGGCATGTCTACAGAAATGAAGCAACATCGATTTTCATAGGACATAGTACCGAATTCTAAAGTTAAGTTACTTCCTTGTTTATGCACTGGGATAAGAAAACAACCTAAAAGTTACTTCAAAGAAGCGCGAAACAAACAAAACGTGCAAGTCCTTACATACACTGTAGATACGTAGTTAAACATTTTACACGGTGATTTGATTTGATTTTCAGACCCGAACGGGGCAAAAACCCTACCCGATGGGGCGGCACATACCTGTATGGCTTACATAAGGGAGTACCCCCCGGGGATTTACTTAATATACTGTGCAAAGCGTCGTCTCATTTATTCTAAGGTCAACGAGCATATAAGCATCGTTTTAATGTTTCAAAGAAGGAACAGTTTTCATAGCGATCACTCATAACGATGTGAACTATTGATAATTTGGTTCCAACCAGAAGCTTGTTCTTGAAAGAAACTTAAATATTTTATTGTTTCACTCGTTACTCGTTTCAATAGCAAAAACAATGTTTGCAAACGGTGATGTCTCCTATAACACCTCATAATACTCGCTACGCGTTTTTTTTTTTTTAACGGGACGAATTAAGGTGATTCCTTAGTAAAAGGACCTAACATAGGTTGTACATGAAACTTGGTACACTGATGTAACAAGTCAAGAAGATGATAAAAAGGTAATAAAAAGTAGGGGTCACCGTGCTTGTTTTGACGTGACAATGCTGAAAAATGCGGCTATTTAGGACCCTTTGGCTAAAACCCCTCGCAGCCCAAAAGAAGACAAAAAGGAGAGATTTTTTCGATGTTGCATGTAGTAACGCACAGAATTTGACTTTAAAGTATTGTTTATCGACTCACGTTCCAGAAAAATGCCTTTTAATGCCCTTGTTTTTACTTAACGCTCCAAAGTAGATTTAAATTGGACACTCGCTCTTCTACCAGTGATAGCTCAATCCGTGCAATTTAGTAAAATTGCCAAAAAACTGAACATAGATTTGTGCGAATTTTTTTCTCATCGAAAGGAAGCACTGTCCTGATTAAATCTTGAAATAAAAAATGGGGGTCACCGTACTCGTTTTTGCGCGTTCGAGCTACAGAAAGTGCGCACCAAATGCATTTTCTTTGATTTTTGAGAGAGGACTGGGGCGAGATTTAAAATGGCATGTGTGAAACGGGAAAGAAAGTAATAAAAAATTCGTTTTTACAGAATTTACATCGAGATATTACAGTTAGGACACAATGTGACAAAGAAAGCGTTTAAATGAAAATCAAAATGAGTAAGTACAAGTATACATCCACTAGGCGAGGTTCTCCAAGAGGAAGTCGAACTCAGCAACACGCGTACTTCTTACTTTATGCACATTCCCAACACACACAGTCTCACTTCGGTAAGAAACAACCGCAAGCAAAAATTTCAATAGAGTTTCTCTTCAGTGAACCTCATTTGAATAATGTTACTTCAGATGCTCTTTTTTTACGGTGGCCATCTTGTTATGCGCAGTAAGAGATGCGCAGTGCAAAATCAGTGAATCACCTTAAGGGAGAAATCTCTTTTGGAATGAAAATTTATTTTCTACTTTATTGATTCGTGAGTTTCGGCAGAGTAATTTTATAACACAACTGAACACTAGATTTCCTTAAAGCAAATAATAAATTGAAATAAAACTAAAAAATCTGATTGATTGAAACTAAAACATTGAAGCCAAATTGTGTACCACTACAATTACTGGCGTCTTAAATAAAACAAACATTCACTCCACTGTTAAAGCAACAATTATTTCTTTTGTGAGCACCTTCCACACATGACACGCCTGCGGATATGACTTTTGAGCATGCACATAACGATGAAAACTGTCCAAAGAAAAAGAAAAAGAAAATTAATGGAAGCAGATGTCAAGAGAGCTTCTTGCACAAGCAATAAAGGGAGTTTTATATTAGATACGTATATCTCCATCCAAAACATACCAATGTCTCCTGCATTTGATGTAATCTATTAAAAGACATTCGTGGATTTTATGCTGTGGGCTTTGGATTCCAGTTAATGGATTGCAGACTTGTCAGCGGAACTTGGATTCGGGATTCCAATCGTTAGCGGGATTCCCCCGTTTATAATGGATTCCAAAGCCCAGGTTTCCTGATTCCTACTCTAACTCTAACTCCCTATCCTATTGGATGTCGCATCGTTGACCGCACAACGCAAACGCTCTCTATCAACTGCCAATCTTCCAACTTCTATTAGTAACAAGTCGAAAACATCCAAATGTCCCTTTCCCGCTGCCTTCTCGGTCTTTCCCTTTTTCTTTTCCCATCTATCTTTCCCTCCAAAATGATCTTCTCCAATCTCTCACTTCTATTCAAATGCATGGCCAAAATACTTCAGCTTTTGTTTCTTTATTTTGATCTGTAATGAGTGATCTTGTACTTTGAGGGCGGATTCTACGAAGTAAATATTTTATGTATTCCGGAACTCTTGCAGATTACCTTACTTGGAAGGAATGCCTCCCAATCCCACGGTATAGAATACCAATACCAAATTTAGCTCTTTAGTCAACCCACCCCTGGGAAACAGTCATCTTAAAGGTTCGGTGTAAGATATTGGGTAACCTGTACATGGTTTTATCAATTTGATACCCGATTTTTTTTATTCTTCTTTGGATTCTTCAGTAATTACCGTTGTCTCTGTCTTCAGTTTTGGAAGAGGCACTCTTCTCTATTAGCCTTCCCCCCAACCCAAACAGGAGATCTATTGGAGAAATAACCACCTGGTGGGGGACCCGGTTACACACTCAAGGGAAGTTTGGGTAGAGATGTTCCACCAAAGCCTTCAAAACCTGACTCTGCTCAAACCGAAAAAAAGAAGTTCATTTTGCTACACTGTTTAAGAAAGGAGACCCTATTTTATGATCCTGAATCATTTCGTTTTGCATATATAGATATAATGGAACTAAATGTTTTGGAAAATAATTGTCGGTGCTACAAATGTAGACTGCTCATCTCTCAGCAGCATTTAAACCCTGACGCCAAATTAAGCGAAATTGTACATCCGGTCCATAACCCTGAAAACCATACCCTGTTCAACGACAAACATCCGTCTAGATCAAATAAGGGAACGCCCCACCTCCCCTTCCCCAAGGAAGACGATAACTGAATTAATGAAAGTTTTGTTGTAAGTAATTTTATAGTGGTATTACCTCAGCAGCTTCGGTAGTTTGCAACACAGCATATTTGATTAAAAGGGCACGAAGCGTTGTCACATTTCTTCTTAGAAAGTCGGCAACTTCGGCGCCTCACACATTCTCCGCCAACCACAGTACAGCTGGAACGGCGATACTTCCTTTGCGCATTTTCTTCCATGATATCATCTATGAAAGCAATTCAAGATTAGCCTGCGTAGCATGCGTCGGTTATTATTTTTTAAAAAGGGGAGAGGAAGCCTCTTCTCCTTTTCTCCCCATGCGCGTCCTCGCGATTTCTTCCTTGCCCTAAGTAACCGGCGCCTGCTATTCAAGATGGATGGAAGTTTTTTAAGGCACAATAGATACATGGATCAATGGGGCCCTATAAAGCGCAAGAGTTATCGTAAATCCTATTTTAAGCCTCGGGGAGGGATTTTCTTGTAAGCCTCCCTTCCCTTTTCAGTGAAAGAAAATTATTAATCCCCCCTCTATTTTAAGCACCACTCTTCTCTCGCCCTCCCCCTTATTCGTAAATGATAGACCGTATTAATTAATCACCTCCAGAACACTTCACACTACATGTTCTTAATTTTGGAAATTACGTGAAAAGAGGATCAGACTTTCATAGGCCAGTGTTGATAATTTTAACTTGCAATTTTGAAAATATTATTTTGGCTCCCCCAGATTACATCTAGAGCACCCGTTCTGAGGACACCCTTATCTAGGGCCCAGAGTTTTGAATCAACAAAGATATCGCTTATAATCGCCATCAAAGGAATAAACAGTAGTAGTATATACACACGTGGTCATCTTGGTGATTTAAGCAATCTGATTGGTTCGCTATCGCGGACTATTCAACAATATTCACCTCCTAGCGAGTGGATAATGTGCGAGCTCGGTGTTTTTCTCATTTTTTCAAGAGAACAAGAACGATCTTTTAAAAGTGGAAAAAGACTTTGAAGTATTCAAAACGGCGTTTTTCCATTTACTGTAGCTGAGTTTTGAGCTCGATGGACTGTTTACAGCTTCCGTTTATTTAGCGAAGAAGAGGCCGTTTCGTTCACTCAGCTTTTCCTTACAAGAAAAATTTGACCCACGAATCGAAGTTTATTTATGAAAAACAAATTTGACAGTAATTGTTTGCAGAAATTCGACGCGAATTCTACAGGAAGACGACGTCTCACCTCGAGTAACCGGGCCGCCAGTTTTGTCAGTATTCCATGCAAAAAACGAAACAACAAACATTTTTGGCTATAAACTTGGCGAGTCAACAGAAAACAACAAAGCTCTACTTTTCTTCTCAAGTAAGGAGGCAATTCAAACTTTTAATGGTTCCATTTAAGCCATTGTGCTGTTGTTTGCGAAGTGATAAACTTGTAAATTGCCACGTTTGAAAATTCTGAGAAGATCTGTTCTTAACCTTTCTCGCGGTTTGATCCGTCGATCAAATCATTCTTTTTAAGGGTTTCCTCTCTGATTTTGTCGAGGTCACCTCGTGTGTCGAGATCACCTCGTGTGTATATACTAAAACAATTATTCTTTTCAATCTCAATGAATAGTGGCTTCGCGGCTCCGTTAATTATTCACCCACTATTCACCTCGATTTCAAAGAATAATTGTTAACTAGATTTAACAGAATTCGAGGCATAAACGGGAAAAAAACTAGCTCGTGGAATACATCAACTACGGTATTTTGCTAACTAATTCGTCAAAACGAAAAAGAAACTGGGCTGAGTTAACTTTTGCAAAGACTTCTGGGATTATTGCTGGGGA
>CALNXK010000093.1:1252500-1365000 GCA_942486035.1 Porites lobata
TTGCACAGGCCAAATACAGCAGCCAAAGCTCTTAAGGAGTGCGATGATGATCTCTTTCCAAAGAGGGTCTAGAAGATGGATAGGCGTAAAGCGGCCAAAAATTTAGTCGATACCCGTAAAAATTGAAAAATTTTAATCGTTAGCCGTAAATAGGGTAAAAAAGAGTTAACCGTAAAAGAAATTGTTTCCTAGATTTGTTTATTTTAAGGAAGGTGTTAAACTCGCTTATGGTTGCTTTTTTTATTTCCCGGCTACCTTTGACTCCGTACGCACGTTAGGCCAAGCGCCTTTTAGGTGTTGACCTAGACCTAGGCTCCATTTCCGCCGCTCTCTCAAATAATCAAGTTTTTTTCCATAGCAAAAATCTGGCTTCTTGCTGGCGATTACTATTTGTGATTTTCAGGAGGTCATGCCCTCGAAATACTAGTGAAACAACACGCAGAGATGTCACTGTTTGTAAAACATGTTGTCGATAAACAACAATTCCCTGTTTTTCTCTGATACTACGGTAGACATTGCCATGCCTAGTCCCTGTACGGCGTCTTCCCACGCAATCTCGGTCAAGGCAATTTGGTGGCGTATCTATCCCTGCAATGAGCTGTGAATGAGAAAAAAGTGCGAGTTCTTTAAGGCGGCTGCATACATATAACAGGGCATGTATGGGCCAGGAAAGGCTGTCTTCCCTCGCACTAATGCACTTACATTATCAAGTTAAAATTGTTTTGGATGAGGTGATAAATCTGTTTGCCACCAAACACCCACGGAGGCTGGGGCTCGGGATTATTCTGAGGGATTAGTTCCGCAGTATTCTGATGTATCATTCGACAGCGTTAAAATTACTCCTTTATAACTTTATTCAAACAGTTGTATTCGACAAATGTAATATTCAGTTCCTACCGTGTACTTTGCCATTACAATATCTCATGTATTGCTACTTTCCTAAATAAACGAATCAGACAAAAAAAAATATACATTTCGGTAGTTTGGTCCACTTTGGTCTCGTTAGCACCCCCATATAAAATCCTGGTTACGGGCATGTGTTTTCTCCTCGTCTTTCTCTCGAGGTCGTTCTTGAGGATTTCTACCAAATATTGAACTGACTCTCGGCCAAACCCGTTTTTACTGAAAAGCTCTTCATCAGTGAATTGGTCGAGATCAATTTCTTGCTGTCGGAACTTTTTTTCACGTATTTGAGGCAACGGTAAGTCCGCCAATTTGTTTGTTTTACAAACGTTTTCCCCCGATTAGTGACTTAATCGACCTCGCTAGGTGGGTTAAAATTAACACTTAGTTTATTCCTAGATTAAAGTTAATCATGCTTTCAGGAACAGGATCAAATCGTGGGACAAAATGTATTCGGCGATTAGCGAGATTTAATCCTCGATTAGCGCTAATTCGGCTTTCTAGGAACCCGGGCCAGGGTACTACTGCCCTTGGACCTATTCTATTCCTGCTTTAGATCTCACCCTTGGGTGATATTATGAGACACCATGAAGTTGACGTTCATTTGTATGCCGATGATACGCAATTATACAGTCACCTTTGAATCATTCTCTGCTAGCCTAGCAAAATTAGCGACAGAAGACTGTGTGCGAGATATCGATGCTTGGATGACAGTAAACATGCTTAAAATGAACAGGGACAATTAGAGACAGAACTAGTTGTCTTAAATGCCAGTCATGCACTCACCTCCGCCCCTGACATGCCACTAGAAATAGGATCTTGTGACAGTTTGAAAGATTTCAAGAAAAAACTGAAGATGTATCTTTTTAGGAAAGCGTTTATTTTATTAAATTAATTCTTTTTATATTTTAGTCGTTCCAATATACATATATATATATATATATATATATTAGTCCTTTTTATCTTTTAGCTTTATATTTCAAGTTTTTATTAAACTAGTCTTTTTTATATATATTTTAGTCGTTTTAATTGAATGTAATTTTTGAATACTCTTGTGAACAATATTTGTCATTTAGTAATATTGTAAAGCGCTATTGGACATAGCTGGAAATGGCGCTATAAATAAAGTATCATTATTATTATTTATCATTATTATTATTATATTTAACATTAAGAATAGATGCACAGGCCAGCAATCGAACCCGTGCCAACCGCGTGGCAGGCGAGACTTCTACCACTGAGCCACCAATGCCTTGTTGAATTTTTGATGATGATTAAGTAAGTTCAGTACCTAAAGTGACTACATCGCCCGTTGGTTTTTATTTCCTCTTTCGTTTTTAGTATTTCAGTGAATAGTAACTGCCTAGGAGCTGAACACAGTTAACATATCTTTATTATGACGACATATACAGCCAGTAAGCTTTTAAAACTGTTTTAAAAGAGAATGTGCGAAGAAAAGTTGAGGAAAATGCTCAGAATTTCTTAATAAATTTAATTCTGTTTTTGTCTCCATTGACATATCACGTGATCTCACGCGCACAAGTTTTGAGCATGCGCACTTAGAGAGCAATGTGAAAGATGTCCATATAGTTTCAGACGATTGAGAGATATGGGAAGGAATTAGTCAGTAATTAATATTCTGACAGCACTGTTCAGAGGCGCGCGGAAGCTAGAGGGATAGTTTCGAACTATTTATGGTTTTGGCGCGGGATTTGTGCTCAGTCGTCGTGTTCGCTTTCGTTTTGTTTTGCATACCTTCTCTCCGATGGTTTATATCGTAAAATTCCAAAAATAAGCCCCTCCAATATAAGCCGCAAAAAACCCTCCGTTAAATCGCCCCTCCAAATATAAGCACCCCCCCCTCCCCCCGGGGAGGGGAAGGCTTGTACTTGGAAAATTGCCCTTAAATACAAAGGAAAACAAAGCAAAACGGGTAAATTTACTTCCAGCTATAACGCTAGCCCAATCGATTTCGAAACGCACATTTCCCTCCGTAGATAAGCCACTCTGAATAAAAGGGCCTTTGAAAAATATAAGCTCCAGGGCTTATTTTCGGAATTTTATGGTATTCTTACGTGATTGGATCTGCATATTTTGGAAAACAGTAATCTTGTCTTGGTATATAGCTTAGGGCTTATGTAATTGGGTTTCTGGACCAGTATTCTTCGAAATTAGTCTAATCGGAGTAGTCTACGTAACAAGTTATTCACTGTTTTATGTTTTTCGCGTAAACCCTTTCGAATTACCCGAGGTATCGTGCCACTGCATTAGTAAGGGAATACGTTTCAACACAATTTTTGGCCACTTCTCAAGGGTGGTTTTTAGCGGGGCTACCGCGCGCGCGAAGCGCGCGTGGGACAGAGCCCCATACCCATGGAATATGGTCAACCTCTTTTCGCTTGGTTGTCACGTGACTGACCGAGCGTACGGACGTACGTACGTACGCGTCTACAGTTTGTACGGGTAGGGTAGGGGAGACTATCAAAAGGAAGGGAGGGGTGTCTCAGGCGCGTCTTGGCAAGTCCTCATCTTTTATATATGACACTCACAATATGGTCAATTGACAGCTGTAAAAACAGTATAGCCACTGACCAGTATCCCATGACCATATCGCGGGCTCGTGTGTCAACTCATCGAGGTGACATGATTTATTTGGAAGCTGTCCGCTGACCAGTTAATCGTTTTACTAGATCGCGAACAATGTTCAATCTCATGTTTTTTAGCTAGTTTGGGATCGAAGCACAGGAAAACTGATACACATATTGGACATCAATGTAGTGATCAATTGACAGCTGTCAAAACAAGGTATCCGCTGACCAGTATCACTTGAGCGAATCGCGGGCTCAGGTGTCGACCCATCGAGGTCAAGTATTAATTGAAGTTATCCGCTGAAAAGGTACTGGTTTTCAAATGATCGCAGGCTCAAGTTTAATTTAAAAAAAAAATCATATGAAATATGTTGTGTTTATGTGCCGCACAATTAAAATTTTGATTTCAAACTGACCTCGGACGCGAAAATTCAGTCAGCTGCTACAGGCAGGGAAGACAGTTGCTTTTGACTTTTCTCACCATGTTCACGCGTTGGTCACGTACTACGTCCAATTTTTATGCTCTGATTGGTCAAAATTTGACAGGTGAGTTCATGCGGAAAATTTAGGCAGCATCTTGAATCTTGTTTACTTTGACAGCTGAAGCTGACGGAGTTTTGTGTCAACTTGTGATGTTTTTAACTGTCTTTTTAAAGGTAATGAGTATGGTTTTGATAGAAGTACATGAATAAGCCTAGTTGTATTCAGTATATATCATGAAATTTTAAGATACCAAGATGTTGAAAGATTGAATCAGTATGTGCATCGAAAGTGGTTTTAGCTATAGTTCTGATCACTCGTTTCTGTAAAATCTCAAGACGAATAAAGTTAGTTCTGTAAGTAGAGGCCCAAACTAAGTTGCAGTAAAAAAGTATGGATAGACTAGAGAAAAATATAGTGTTCGTAAGGTTTTCGTAGATAAATAGAAACTGGATTTACGAACTGAATTCCTGTGCATTTAGAAACTTTATTGGCGACATGTGAGATTTCAGATTTCCAATTTAAACTTTCATCCATGATTGCTCCCAAGAAAACAATTCATTCGAGGAATTCTTGTCAGCGCTTGGTGAGCCGCCGGATGTCTTAGAATTACGTGTTTCTGGCATAATTTTGGTGCACAGGAAAAACAAAAATACTGACAAATCGATGAAGTAGGCAAGGAAAAGAGCGAAATAATCAAAATACGAGGAGCTAAAAAATTAGCGTCCGCCCGCCATAAATATGCAAATTTAGTAGCATGGGTTGGAATAGCCTTTTGATTGGGTTGTTTTGGCTTAACTTGTGCTCAAATAGCTCCATGAGGAATACTTTGCCCTGCAGGGTAGAATTGGCACTTTGTGGCTGAAACAGATCTTTTAACGTAGCAATTGTCAAATTTTCATTCAAGTTTTTTTAGGTGGAAAAAATTACATACAGTTCGTATGTTTAGTAGTGTCTCTCTTTTGATCGCCTAGCTTCGCCCTTCCTGTGGAGTGTGAACATAAACATGAACATATAATGAGAAGCTACACAGGTTTCTGCAGGAAAGCAGAACAATTAAAATCAAAGTGCAGGTGCGTACGCTGCTAATGATACGGGGATTTAAAGATAAAAAGGAGAAACAAAAAGTAATATGTTTTGGGACTGTTTAGCTCGAACTTAAACTGACCAAAAGCTTAGGTTTCTTTATTACGTGTATATGAACTCCTTTACAAAAGGCCGGACGATGTCGACTGAATTAAATACTTGGTAAGACAAGATCAGTAGCTTTTTAAAAGATTAATACCATAAAAAGAAATGAAAATAAACAGGAACACAAGATTAACTTAAAACATTCGTTGTTTAACTAAAGAGAACAAAGCACGGATCTCAGTAAACACCGGTCTACTGTTCAGCTCTCTTAATGGAGCATTATCTCGCGGGTTTGTTGATTCTCTGTATTTCCGGAGAATCACTTGCAAGTACCACCTCACTTCAGCAGCAAAAAAGCGCAAAGATAAAAGATTTATGTGAGGTAAGATATAATTGTCTTGCTTTGGCTGAAATTTCTTTTGTCTCCACGCGCAGTGCGTAAAAGCAGCGAAGGAAAATTTTCCATCACTTCTCCTCCGATCCTGAAAAACACGTTATCACTTACCTTACCGTGACCGTTCAATGGAATCGCAACTACCACTTAATAGATGATATTGCACCCAAGCGTCTTTTTTTTCTTTCTGAAATGGGCTGGACTCCAATTTGTGACCTACTGTTTAGTCAATGTCTGCTTAACATTGATAAGCTCGATCTTGGAATTTAGGGCACGTTTCTTTACTAAAATCCAAGATCAGATCAAAAATCTGGATCATTAGGATTTTTCGTTAGGAAAACGAACGATGTATCCAAAAAAGGATTTGTTTTCATTAATTTCCATAGAAACGACCCAAAATATCGACGGCCTCCCGGACAAAGAATAACACGGCTGCTAACAGTATTGCGAATTCGCTGATCTTTCATTGTATTCTGATGATTAGGCCAAGGATACTGCTTTAGACGGGCCAAATAAAGATGATTCTTGCAATTAGATCTGTACTGGAAAAGTAAATCCTTACAAGACACGCGGATGAAGTTGTGTAGCAGTTTGTCTCACAGCTAAAAGAAACCATAGTTGGTGGATATTATGGAATTTAGAAGCCATTTCCTTCTTAAGCTCTCCACTAAAATACAGTTACTTCATCTTTATTTTCAGAAATCAATACTGAGTCATGGTTTTCCCAGCATTGTAGGATCAAATGGTATGCCCGGAATGCCTGGCGTTCCCGGGCCGCAAGAACTACAGGGAAGGGAAGGCAAGAAAGGACAGATCGGGGATAAGGGAACACGGGGAATGTCGGGACCACGGAGAGACGGAGGGAGTGAAGGGCCTCCTGGGAAGAGCGGACTGCTAGGAATGAAAGGCATCAATGGTGAACCGGGACTTGGGAATGAAAGGAGAAACAGGCATTGTGGGAAATCAAGGAAGAAAAGGTTCGGAGACAAAGGAGAGAAAGGACAGAGCGTCAAAGCAAGTCAAGCAAGTGTAGTAGCACAAACCAACTGGAAACAATGTGTGTGGAAATCACCAAGCGGTACTGATAACGGGAAGATTAAGGTAAACAAGAAGCGCGCTTTACGCAGACCCTCGTGAGTGGGATAGATGATCTCAATCGGTAGAATGAGGTTGAAAATTCAATATTTTGCTTAGATAAACTTAAGGAACAATTTAACAGCAATGAGGTTAGCAATCCCTTCATCCTGTAAACCTTCAATCCCATTTAACCTGCCTCCAGCTGGAATTAATTCCCTGCGTAATGTCATGGGTGATGAATTACTCCTTAATTTTGGTGCGAAATTTCCGCAATTTGATTGGCTTAGAGCAGTAGTATTTCAGCTTAATTTGAACTACCTACGTGTGAAAATTACAAACCTTTTTCGGATAGTAGTATAAACTAATAATAGCATGATTTGTATGTGATATTTGGCAGAAATACCACTTGTGATACTTCAAAATTGTATCAAATCTCGCTCGCCTAACGGCTCGTTAAATTACGTATAACAATTTCGAAATATCACTCTTGGTATTAATGCCTAATATCACTACAAATCATGCTATCACCTATACTAATATATAATTTCACATTTGAAATCACAAAATTGCCATGGCAACCTTCTTTATGTCTCAGTGCCAAGATCGCTACGCAGTTTTAAAATTTATGAATGAAGATGTCATTGGGACATTAAAAGACGCTTTAGAAAACCTATAAACACACGAAAGAGCACTTCCAGAAGGATTCTAACAGGTATTTTGTCGAAAATTTCTGAAAATTCTGAGCTTGAGTCAAGTTTTTAAAGCTAGAAACTTTTGAGAGCGTGGAGTTCTCGATCGCCAATTATGATAGAACCATGATGAACATATTAAAAATCCACGATTGTGAAAGTAATTTGTCACCCAGGGTAATCAAATGGTCCATTTGTTGAACTAGGGAGTAATTTCATTTTCGTTTTGTCCAAATGCTAATAATTTCCGGAGCTTTTCACCATCAGGGGCACTCGACCACTCTTTTTGTGTAAAATATCTGTTCGGCGAAGCAAAAATAATATATGGCTTGATTAAGGTTAAAAATTGCTAGATGACCTTTCCATTTATGTACAATTTTCGAAGTTTATCTAATAAATTCCCTAGGTTTTCTTAAGCTTAATTTTCGCATTTCACTCTCAGTAAGTTTAATCTTATATTAAGCTTTTTCAGAAACTCATAAGGGGTTGAAACGTGTATCTCTCATATGTTTGCTTTGTCCGATGCTCGTGATTATTCATTTTCTAAAGTACCATATTTGGAACGAGAAGAAGAGATAACTGACCAATCAAATTTCGTAAACAACGTGACGTAATTTTCCTTCAGTTTCCCGCGCCCACTTAAAAAAATGGCCGACAAACGGGAGAAAAACTCCCGAAAGCCGAGAAAGCTTTCGAAGGTTGAAACCAGGAATATTACCGAAACACTGAGCAGGATATTATTGCCTTACCACCCGGGCCAAACGTAACATTATGAAACCCACTGACGGCCTCGCAACTTCTTGAAGTTGTCACTTCAAAAAATGATGCCTCGTTGACCCTCTGCACAGTAAACTTATACTGCAAATAGGCTTTTAAAATTCTTATGCTAAAAGTCTAGAATAAAAAGTGAAAAATATTTTCGAATAAAATTCTTTAGCTGCTTATCGAAAAGTGTCCAAAACCTGAACCTGACATCTTCGCAAAAAGTGATGCTTGTAATGAATGTGAGAAGCATTTTAAAAGCTTAAATTAAACTTAGATGTTGTAGTCACGATCGTGTTTTGAGCTAATTTTATGAATGAACAAACTCAAAACAATAGACGGAGAAGCCCTTTCTTGAAAATTTTTATTCAAAGTCCAACAAGGTAATCCTTTAAAGCAATTCGGAAAACACTATCTGGATCGTGGATCCGTTCACGCAAGTGAAATCGGCTAAGCACATGGCAAAATTCAGCACAAAATCCATCTCAAATCAGGGCACATTTTGTAATTTTCTTTAGCGCCGAAACGAAAAATTTATAAAACGTCTATGAAACATTTAAAAATACATAAATTCCCTTCCAAAAACGTAATTGTCTTGGCCATAGAGTGCAAAATGTACCTGAAAATTTCATCGCTGACTTGGTTGCATTTCAAAACAGACCATGGGCTTCGCAGTGAAGAAAACAAGGTTGAATTCCTCGAAAGACGATTTCTTGATGAAAAGCTTCCCTTTCTCCACAAAAAGAAAGCTGAGCATTCTTTTGAACTTTCTCTTTCCATTTTTGTCTTTTAACGGTGTATTTTTAACCTTGAAAAGCAGAACTCTTGTCTTAAAACATCTGCATGGTGATCGCGCAGTAGCCATTTTGTTGAAAATGGATATCGGTCACTAAGGTTTCCAAATATGGTCAAAATGAATATTCACGAGCATTGAACGCGAGTTACACTTTTCAACCCCTTATGGGTTTCTGGCTTTTTTTTTTCACAGCAAAAGGAAACCTAAAATTTTCGAGTTCGCAAATGCGATGGAGAGAGGAATCAGAAAAATTGTTAATTTTGCAAAACTTTGAATTGCAACTAAATTTTCAGCAAAATAATTCAGAAACCGTGGTAATTTCGAAAAGACTTAAGTTGCCCTAGGATGAAAGAACAGATACAAATTTATAGGGCCGCTTAGAATATAATAAAAAGTGTTTTTAATGCATTTAGGAGGAAACCGTCGTTGGGTGCCCTTGTACCATTTCATTACACTTGCTTAATGTTTAGCATTACGAGTTGAAGTCGGATACAGCGCTTAAAGTCTCATCTTTCCAACATATTTTCCCTCCCCCCACCCCCCTACATAAATAATGACCGGTCCCTAATGACTTGAAATTTTTTGGCTTACCCCTGCCTTGGAGAGTAAAAGTAACACTGCACTGTTCCGAAGAACAAAGCAACAGCTATCCGGACAATCGAAATTTAAATGCTCTTGTATTTAAAACAGATGGGTATTTCTTTATAATACTAAACCCCATCGTCTGTAACCTCTGACCCCTGCTTGCGTGCACGTGAAACGGACCTGTTCAAATCTTGAAAGACAACAGATGAAAACAAACAGATTAACAAAGGAAAGTTATTGCAATCTTAAACTGAAGTGTCTGGATACTAGGCAACATACTGTATGTCATTAAAACTCATTGCACCAATCGCAGAATCATAGACGAGAAGTGATATTTCAGTCTTTGGCGATGATGGTATATCATTTATATCTACTGTTTCTCTACATGGGATGAGTTTATTGCTAATAACTACAACACCTCGGCAATAGAAGGGCATCGAAAGAGCTCAACCTCCACCCTGAAATCATGATTAGAATTATAATGTAAAGGTGGTCTTTTTTAAGATTTCTTTGTCACGCATATAAGATGCTGTGAGATAAGGAGGTTTAAAGATACGTATGGCAATATTTTACTTTCATGATAAGCACTTCTTACCTAGAGGTGGATGATTTTAGGAGGTTGCAACCTCAAGTTTATGGCGTGTCAGAAATATATAAGAAAGCAAGGCACCATCAAGAAAAAGGAAGCAACAACCATCATGCAACATAATGATGTCAATAACGGATCTTAGAGATCTTAGATCTTTCGCCCGGAGTAGTCAATCGATAAGAATCGGTATCGATAAAAATCGATGCAATCAAGTGATTTTTATCGATCGATAACGGAAGTCGGTGAAAATCGTTAAACTAAATTGCTGTGTCAAATAGATATTATCGATTTTTGGTGATTTTAACGATTTTCAATGGAAGTCCGACATTGTTGTTTTTTGACATAGGTTATGTAGTACAGCTGATAAAACACATCCACGAGTAACAACTCATCAACAAACATGAAAATAAGATATGTAGAAACTATCACAGACACAAGATTCTCTATAAAACCCGTTTGTACATAATAACAAAAACGGTTCGGTTTAATTACATTGCAGTTCTCGCAGGAAAGTATACAACCTCTGAGATAAAAGATTTCCTAGCCTGAATTTTCGAACCTCCGCTAGAGTCGAGGGGATGCCTAAAATTCAGGCTAAAAGATTTCTTTAGATAAATTTTCACCGTTTTCCGTTATCAATCGATAAAAATTACTTGAACGCTGACGATTTTTATCTTTAGGCTGCTCCGGAAAGAACTACACGTAGAACTGACGTTTGAAATGGTGGCAGATCTAAAATGTTAAAAGGAGGGCGCCTACAAACCTGGCCAATATCGGCCATCAGAAGAACACTTTAAACAAGGTTTCAAAGAAAGAATAAGAGTCTTTTTTTAAACTCTATTTATTTATTTATTTATTTTTTAAAGTGATAATTGTTTGATCCTTCGACTTCCAATTGCAACTCAATATTGTCAACAAATTCACTGTTTGCATGAAATCAGTTTTCATTTTTGGATGAACAGAAGAACAGATGTATCTTCCGATATAAATCGATGAAATCGATAAAATCTAGATAAATTGATAAACGAAACGAGTGTGTCATCGATTTCTACCGATTGATCGATACAATCGATAACAATCAAATCAGATCTACCGATTTATCAATTGATAAATCGATACCGATTTTATCGCTTGACTACACTAGGCTCTTTCGAACACCTAAGTTCTATGCCCTCCAAGCGCAACATGAACATGTAATGAGCGGCTGTAAATTTAGGTTACTGCAGAAAACAAGCGTACTAAAAACAAAACGCGCGTGCGGTTCTAAGCATAAGTGAGTAAATGATTTGGTGATTTACAGATTACAAAAATGAAACTCTAGTCACGTATTATCCGACGTATAACGACTCACTTAAAAAAGGGTGAAGTTTGTTCGAAAACGAAATCAGTAGCTGGCACGATATTACTACCATAAAAGGAAACAAAACCAAAAAGTATTTCAGCGGTCATTAAAACAGGATCAAAACAAATATTCATGGCTATTCAACTGATGAGCATGTAGCACTTATTTCATTTATCGCCGTGTTCTGGTTCAGCCTTAATCAGCTTTAATCATGGTTTGCTATTTCTCTATTTTCTTGATCTTCTCTATTTCTGGCGGTTCACTGGGAACAACCACCTCACCTCAACAACAAAACACCGCAAAGTTAAAAGATTTATGTGAGGTAAGAATTGATTACTTTGTTTTAGCTGACATTTCTAGATCTCGGGAAGGATGTGAATAAAAACCTAATTAGAAAGGTCTGCAATTACTGGAAAAATAACAATGTCTGCTTTGTCAAAGCCTCACGCACTTTCTCTACGCTTTACAATTTCCCTTAGATCAACTTTTTATACTTTGGTTATGGATTTCAAATTTCGTCTCACGTCTTGTACTGGCCTGCCTTTTAAACAATATATTTCGCAGTTCTTGATAAAAGACGAGTATCGATAGCCCGTCGTGGCATATTAATCGAATTGAGGGTGAATCGGTACTTTTTTCAGTGACATCATAATCATAATCATTATCATTTCATTATTATTATTGTACTTTACGGGGTGGGGGGGGGATGGATTCCTTCCCCTAGGTTTTTGATATGTTCCAGTATTTCGAAAATATTTTACCTTTCTTGGAAAGCCTTTGATCATCTTGACAAGATGAGGTATATTTTATGAGTGGTGGCGCTGCTAAAAGACTGTGACGTCACCAAACATGGTCGCCATCTTGGATTTTACCCATAGTTAGAAATCAAGTAAAAACGAAGAGAATTGGTACTTTTTTGGTGCTTGGCATGTAAAATAAGACATAAATAAGTACTTCTTTTTATACCCTTTTTTTTGCTTTCATCATTAAAACAAGTTGAAAGACATGCATTTCCACTCAAAAATGGCTTGACCAGCAACTAATTATGACGTCAAATCTCGGAACTATGTGACTGGTCGTCACCAAACTGTTGTCAAAATGCGGGCGAAAGATAAAAGAACAGCTAGTGGAAACGAAGGTGCTGATGCTTCACAGTCAAGGGAAAAACTCAGAAAAACCTCATGCCATCATGTATCGTTTATCTAGGAGTTTGCCCCGAATTATTAAACTAACGCCCGACAAACCATTTGACCCGACCACTTTCTTATAGCCCTGAATAAAATAATACTTTATATACAATTCCCTCTAGGTTATTATTATTATTATCATATTTTTTTCTTTTAACGTCCTATTTCAACACTGAAGTTTTCATAGGTCTCCATGAATTTCCCTGCCACCATATTTCACTACTTGCTGTCATTACTTACACTTTTTTTGCTACCTTGCTTCTGAAAAAGACAGTAGCTCTTTCAATGCATTACCTCCATTCGTGGCTAACTTAGAATATTTCGAGTGAATATGTTATTTCAGATGCGCATTTCTCTTTTCGACAGGTCATTTGGTTACAATTCATCTTTATTTTCAGAAATATACACTGGGTCGTGGTTTTCCGGGCATCCCAGGATCAAATGGCATTCCGGGAATGCCGGGCGTCCCAGGACCGCAAGGACCCCAGGGAAGGAAGGGCGCAAAAGGAAAAATTGGTGATAACGGATTACAAGGAATGCAGGGTCCAAGAGGAGACAGAGGGCACGAAGGGCCTCCTGGGAAGGGTGGACCGCCAGGAATTAAGGGAGTAAAAGGTGAACCGGGACTTGCGGGTATGAAAGGAGAGCCAGGCATTGTGGGAAATCAAGGAAGAAAAGGAGAGAAAGGAGAAAGCGCCAACGCAAGTCAAGCAAGTGCAGTACCACAAACCAACTGGAAACAATGTGTGTGGAAATCAAACATCCCTATTGATAACGGGAAAGTTAAGGTAAGCAAGGAAACGCGCACAGTGAGTTCTTACATGAAAGGAAAGTAGACTGGTGTGAACAGGCCGGGAAAAATCCAAGCCTTTGCTGAGATTAAAATCTAACAGCAATCAAAAGATTATAAATCTCTGCATCCTTTCAGCCTTAACCTGACTTGATAGCGGAGCATCATGGGTAAGAAAAATGACACCAACAGATCCGAAAAGGTTTGGTTATCACGTGACCGTCAGTCCGTATATATGTATGCACATACTTAATTACGTCCGTCAACCCCGTACATGTTAACCGACGTCAAATGTAACATTTACTGCTCAAACGGCCACCTGGACTTTTAGAGAGAAAATAACAACAACAAAGCCGAGTCTTTTTTCGACTAAATTTTTATGTATAACATGGATAACAGAGAATGAGCTAGCTTGGGAGATAAAGAGATAAAAAAAAGAGACGAATTTCGCTGGAAGAACAACATGGAGTTTTTATAGCGGAGGTGAGAAAATGAGAAATGCTGAGGAAAAAAAAAGCGTACAGGAACACAATTATTTATTCACTACGTTATTTGGCATTTCAACAGATACAACCTTACTAGCTATATATTTTTAAGTCTTCTTTTTATCTATTATTTACTTCTTTATTACTGTTATTACTACAATTATAATTATTATTATTATTATTATTATCATTATTATTATTATTTTCCAGGGGTGTGCTTTTAACAAATTGAAGTCTAATTCAGCACTCAAAGTCTCATTCCAGGGAAACATGAGGGTCTCTGGTGATAATCAGTGTAATCGGTGGTATTTCAAGTTTAATGGAAGCGAGTGTAGTGGACCAATGACGATTGAGGCTGCTGTTTACAACAACTGGCCATCTGGGAACCCTCATCTGCTGCATCATCGGTCTTTTGAGGGGTACTGTGAAAACATTCCACAAGGCGCGGTTACAGTGGAATTATGGGTAGGAGAGTGTAGTGGCCAAACCTTGGGTGATGCTCACACCGGGTGGAATTCAGTGTCCCGGATAATGATTGAAGAAGTATCTAGGCCCCAGTCCTAATAAGAGTATATTCTTTGGTGAGATTTTGTTTCCTGATCAGTGTTATTTCTACGGTCGCTGAACGTCAGAGTCAAAGGAGTGCAGATGTCTGCAAGAGCAATTTGCATCGTCATTTTTCAAACGTTACATGGATAAAAACTCTATCAGTGTTGAGTGGCAAGTTCAAGTTACCTTTTACCCTGAGATCGACCACATTCTTAGACGTTGGGGTCAAAGCAAAGATCTTAGAATAATCGTTCCTATAAATAAACATAATAATTGAAAAACTGTTTCAACAATATATATATATATATATATATTTTTATATTTCCTTTCTTTGTTATACGTTCATGCTTTTCGAAAAATAAAATTACATTGGCACTCAAACTATTTTAAGACGCATTCAACTAGCCAGGAAATGTTAGTTCGCGTATAGGCAGTTTAAACCAGACGTTATGACGGAAGAACTCCGCTTCTCTGAATGTTAAAAAAAAAATATGTAATCGCTCGATTTGAGAAGGCAACGATCTATTTGGTGAAAATTGACTTCAGCAAATCCATGCGTCCAGTCGTCTTTCGGGGCTGGAGGGGGGATTAATTTCCTGAAAAGGGACTGGTCATCAAGCTAATAATGTAACGAAATTTGCAGAAACATACTTCCCTTGAGCGCTCTATGAGTTGTCGCATGCCCAAATTCTCCGTGGAACTTTGAAAAAGTTACCATAGTGAGTTCTACAGATTTTGTTTTCTTTTTTTTTTTCAAACCGGTTTCATCCAAGGGATTTCGAAACGGGCATTCTTGAGCCACAGCATGGTAAGGTACAAACGCAACATTTTTTGGTGTGGTATCGAAGAGGGAAGAAGTGACAAATTAAGGCACATTTAAAAGAGAAAAAAATCACAAAGTAACAGCTTTTAAAGCTATTGAAAGTTTGATATTTTTGATGTTAAAATATCCTCTGTTTATGTATCTTCAGTCTCCGACTTGCCCGCCGACGTGAACATAAAATGACCTTTTCGAACCAACGATAAGAAACTAAAACACAAAGAAGAAATTCGAGATAAGTTGATATTCGCTTTTAATAAATACCTCTTATTAGCCGAGTTTTCTGTCCGTACTGTAAATTACGGACCGAGTTTTTTTCCGCTTGGGCCATAAATCGATGGAAAAAAAACGAGGATCCGTAATTTACAGTACGGACCGAAAAAACGAGGCTAAAAAGATGTTTATTATATGACTTCTTCCTGTTTGGGGGACCGGAAACAAGTGCAGGACGCACGATTTGACAGTCATTTGACAGGCGTCAAAAAAGAAAGTTTTTATTGGCGCACAAAAACAATAGCACATAACAAAGGCTTTCCGAGAAAGTAAAAACAAATTCGCCATGCTGAAAAAGTTTATTCGGTCAAATCTAAGAGCACTGTAAGTTTTAGCTCTTTAATGTAACGCTGGAGTATTTTGGAAACCGGACACTGTGTCTGTCTAGAAGTCGTTTCCATCTTTCTTCCGTTTGTCCTTGTGAAAAAACTCTGCAAAAGGCAAAGAAGCTTTTCAAGGTAAGTTTGTTGTCATTGTCGAAGGATTCGCTCGTTAATTGTTGTTGGGAAAACCTCTCTTTCTGCCAGTTTATTCTCGTCTTCTATTGTGATCTGCTTTAAAATTTTCAAACACTGACTAGAATTCTCTTCCTCGGTAAGGTTACGATTCAGTTTCTACAACAGCTTCGTTCTCATTAAAACAAATTAAAGCTAGGTTAAAATTTGGAAAGGCAAAGTCAATATCCCAGTCCTCAAGGTTTACATACATATTTCAAAGTTTATTCGGTGGAAACTAAGAGTACTGTAAGTATTCACTCGTTAATGTGACGCTGGAGTCTTTTGAAAACTGGACATAACATAACATAACATAACATAACATAAAACTTTATTTATACTCGAATTTTAGAGTAGCTAACAAGCTAATATCTTCGAGCTGACATTATTGTGTCTGGCTCGAACTCGCTTCTATCTTTCTTTCGTTGGTCTTTGAAAAAACACTGCAAATGGCAAAGAAGCTTGTCAAGATGATCGGGAGCAGGTATGTTTGTTATCATATTTGTTGAAGGAATTACTCATTTTCTCTTAGGCAAAACAACTCGAATCTCTGTCAGTCGATTTTCGTCTTCTTAACTGTGTACTACGATAAAATTTTCGAACACTGACTAGAATCCTCGTCGATAAGATTACAAGTTACTTTCTTCATCTCCTTCGTTCACAAATAAACACAGTTTAAAATGTTGAAGGCCAAAGTCAACATGCATCCAAGTCTTCAAGGTTGACAGGCGTCTTATAACTTTTTTTAAATCTTTTTTCCGAGGTAAAGAGATTTAGAGCTCCGAAATGAGCATTTTCTTTAAAAATTTTGGTCCGTATTGCAATTTACGGATTTACGGACCGCAAATTGACCAATCGCAAGGCGAAAACAGACTCAGCCGTATAATAAATGAGCTTATAGCATTATAGCATTTAATGCATCATAATATTTCAGTCCTTATATGCCGGACAATACAATATTTCGTTTGTATTGTTATTTCTTTCAAGCCGTTTCTGTCCTTAGGCGCGCTGTTCATTATTTCAATTAACTACTGCAACTCAAAAACAGAAGGGTACCGAAAGAGATTATCCTTCATGGGACGAATATAAAATATAAAGACCCTATACAGTTAAAAACATGGTTAGAGAAATAATTGTAAGCTAGACCATGTTTAGCTCAGAGGGTGTGAGATAAGGTGGTTTAAAGATCAACATTTTAGTGAGGTAATGATCACGTCTGGACTCATTTAGCTGGCGCTGAATCAAAATTCTAATTTAACATTTAACACCACTCACCAAAAAGTGGATGTATGCCAAAAATTTAAGGTGAAACAACAGAAAACAAAACATGTCCCAGAGAAACGAAGCAACATTTATCATTCATATAACATTAAGCATCGAATTCTAATGTTGTGCGAGTCCTCACATACACTGTAAATGACTCGGTGATTTGAAGATAGATAATTGAGGTGGAGCTTGGTCGAAACAATCATGAGGGACCGTGAAGCGTCGTTGAACCGATCGCTTAAGCATGTGCATACAACTATTTCGGTATTTCGGGGACATGTTCCTCAGGGATTTTTTTTTTAATTTAGGCCTTCTGATCCTTATATATTAGTAGTATACTATTTTGAAAGATAAGCCCCGTTGGTGGATTCCCTTTGGATTCCCTCGCAAAAAGTGGATTCCCTTTATCGATATGTATAAGTGTCCTCCTGCATAATAATAAGTGCCTTCCTCCATATATAATGAAGTGGATAGGTTTACTAATGAGCATCTCTCTATACTACAGTAGAAACAATAGGCTTGCCTAGACTTGCACGGTAAGTAACTTGAGCCCGGTTTGAACGTCTATCAAAAGAGAAATAGGAATAAGAGAAGCGATCACCTAGCAACGCGAGATACGGCTTCCTATATCTAATTTAGCGCTAAAACTCAGATACATAAACAAAACACATACACAAAGTGGAGTTGAAAAGTCTTTATTTCAATTTAGTTTACGTCTTCTCATTTAGCGCTAAAACTCGGATATGTATAAACAAACATACACAAATTGGAGCTGAAAACGCTTTATTTCCAGTTTGTCTGACTATTACAGAACCGTTTTCTCCCATCTATCTCGAGGACATGAAAAACTATTAAAGTCTCAAGGTTTCACGCGCCGTTAGTTAGGTAATTATGCGAGTTCACAAGCCCACAGTTGAATACAAATTAGCTCTACAGGAAAAACCTCAAGGGAGCAACCTTGACGTATTATTATAAAACAAATAACTTAACAAGGATCAATTAAAACATGCGACTCATAATTGCTAGCGATAAAAACACAAGAGAGATACCGTTTTAAAAAAACTTTGTTAAAAAAAAAATGACAAAAAGATTCAAATACACAGGAATGGAAATTATTTAATCCTCTTCTTTGCTCTCCTCTGTAGAAGGGGAATAGAAATTGGTTTCCAACGTCTTCGCGTTTTTGTGTGTAACTGCTCCGCAATCGTGACATCGAAGAAAGCCCTCTTTCATGTTATGTCTCCCCTCGGGAATCTGGTGATCGCATATAGGACAAATCTTATAGTAATCGTGCCAAAAGCATTTAAGACATTTCATGATTAATGTCCCGTACACATTAGAGTTCTCGCAGTGTTCACAGGGACGTTTAGAGTGAAAGGTGGTGGACGTTTCAGGGCTACTACTTTCTATTTCCTGACTGTCGTTTTCAGTGTCGTTGTCGCTTTCTTGGGTGTCTTCCGCTTCAACGCCATTCTCAGAAGCCACTTCCTCCTCCTCCTCCTCCTCCTGATTTTCAATATTTGATGAACTCTCCTCATTATTACTCTCCTTACCGGAAGTATTTTCTACATTTTGGTAGCCTTTTTCCTTTTCCATTAAATCACTTAACAACTTTTTGTTCTTGATTAAACCTTTATCGATTCCTAACTCTGCAAGTCCATCTAGAAACGTATTCAGCTCACGAGGCTTGGTAACGTCATTGTTATGAGGGAGTAACACATACTCAACTAGCTCAGCGATGTTTGTGACGGGAATAGTGCGTTTATTTCGAAGTAATTGTCCGCTGGGGGTCCAGAAAAGAATATCTTTGGACGCAGCCATACTATGCAGCAAATCAGAAGCAGGCTTTTCCGGTACTGCTATGGAAAGATGACTCAAAACATATTTTATTCTTGATTCTTCATCCTCGCTTTCATCACCAGAACTTTCGCTTTCTTCATGTTCACTCTCGTGATCATCTTCTTCTTCAACCAAATCTATCTTTCTCTTCATTTTGATGAGTACCCGTGCCAGACTTAGCTTCGAATGATCAACCTAGCGATGTGTCACCTATTTTATAGCACTAGAAATCCTAAGCTTGAAACGACAGGGGCTAATACATCTTCAATAAAACCACTACCCTCTTGAACAAGGACTCGCTTCTTTGTTTTGAAAGAGACATTTGGACTGGCCAGGTTAAGTAAAGCATCCTTATATGGCAGCAATACCCGCTTACTTTCTTCGGAGATAGGAATGTGTCCCATGAGTAAATTGTATACTAGAAATACGTGTATCGCAGAACCTCGCGAAGGTCGGGGGGGGGCATAAAATGTCAGGGATTGAAGGGGGAGAGAATTGGAGTAAATGTACGTGTGTAATATAGTAAAAGAAAATAGGTGTGAGAGGGAATAACTGCAAGCGAACATGAGGCAAACACATGCTATCTTTAATGAATATGTGATATTTGTCCTAACGGAGCCTGGTCCCAGGCTATGTCATTAAGGATGCAGTTGAGGAGAACTATGAAAGTGATCATGACTCATGATTACTGAATATGCGGTACCCTCATTAGCGCTGAATTATCACAGTAAAAAATACCAAATCATTTATGAAAGTGTTTATGTAGTTTACATACTCATGCAAGAGTGAATTTGTATGAAATGTCCACATAAAAGTAATGTTGAAGGTGATCACTATTTCAATTCTCGATCAACATGCATGAGCTTGTTGAGACATGGTTGCCAGAGGCATAGTTTTTTAAATTTCCAGACTGGCAGTCAAATGCACACTTTCCCTGACCAAATGAATTGACAATTTGTGCAAATATTAATGGATTCCAAATTCTAGTCAAAACTTCGTGTACTGGACACAGATCATGTAAAGCAAAAGACTTCTTTGTTTTCTGTTCGGGGAAAATCTGCTTGGTATGTTTTCATGGTTTGTTCTTTTGTTTTATATGTCATCGTGCCTGTTACACAAAATAAACGCCCAAACTCCCATCACAGCCAACCTGTCCACCTAATTAATACATGAATTTCTCGTGAATGTAAAGTGTGGAATGGATGGATCTCATAGGAAACCCTATATCTGCTTGTCGTTTGATTTCTTGATACAATATTCTGCCAATGGAACATGTTTAACTTTGGTGAGTATGCAGAAATATGTCACCTCCCTCTGGCTTCTTTGAAAGAGTTACATTTAATTTCCCTGACTTATACTGAAATTCTCTGACTTGACTTACGGGGAATGATTAATTTTCCTGACATGTCACACACTAATATTGTGAGTAGATCCGAAAGGGAGATGTTCTTTAATTTCAAATATTAAATAGGATCGAAAATAGGAGGTCAGCAATAATAAATTTTTGTTACGCTTGACTTAAAAGACACAGTTGTGTTTATGTATAAGGCTGGTATACAATGATAATATATTTTACTCGGGATGGTTTTGGGGAAGTAAATGTAATGAAAATTGTAAACGAAAATGTTGTTCAGCAAGGATTTTGTTTACAAATGTAACGCTTCCCAAAACATGTCACACATTATCGTTGTTCTAAACTGTTCATTGTAAAATACAGCTTACTGTAAAACCCATTGTTGCTCATGGTGTAAAGGCCGATCGGCGGTCCCGAGTCTTTGGAAAGATATTCTTGAAGTGCATAATTCTTGCTGCCTATCGCTGCATCGAAGAAGATAATTTTGACTGTAAACTTTAAGCGTTTCCTGATCCAGTCTCGTCGCTTTTGTAACGGCAGGACATTTCCGCGGGTGGCGGGTAGCGGGTGAGGGGTGACGGGTGGCGGGTTAAAAATATACATGAAATAAAATATGTAATTGTATGTAAAATGTAAAATAAATATGTATGTAATTTTAAAATAATTGCAACGTTTATGTACTAGCTACCAGACTCCAAATAAAAGTATTGTCTTGTTTTGTCTTATCTACTTACGCGGACTATTTTTGTTTTCTCAAATATGGAAAAAAACGAAACCGAGAAATCATACCTGTGAAAACAGTCATCTCTCCTAGCTCCGCACCGCAAATGACGTTTCATTTAACCGACCGTAGGTCAAAGATGATCACTGCAAACAATAACAATAATTTTAAAGACCGGTAATTAACAGTTAAATATCTGAAAGCATGTTCAACAGCGAAGCTGTTATTTCAGTTTTAGTGACTCACTAATCTTACTCAGGCCACCTGAAAAAAACCTTTGTAAACAAAGGTAAGCAGCCCACCAACTCCTCGGGAATTACCTCCTTTTGGACCCCACCTCCCCTTGGAATTTCTGCCGTCCGTGCGGGGGGGGGGGGGGGTGCGGAGTGGGGGTATGGATATTTTCTGGAACTACACAATTCAGAAAATGTGTTATTTTCCCACACAAAAGATTGTTCGATTCTTATCATTTTTAATGATTGTTGACAAGTTTGCCACACATACTTGTATATCACGGCACACCTTATGTCTAATATTTATAATACCCTCGCAATTCACTACTGATTGAAGAAATCGTGATGTACAGCGTCGTTTCTTTGTTAATTGTTTAAAATTTCTATAAAAAGGCGGAAAAGATCTTGTTTGTCTAAGTTTGCTTTTTCTTCCACATCAAGACGAAAAATGATTGCACTTCCCCAACTGTTTAGCCGTGTTGATAACAGACTGCAAGAGATTCGGCCTTCCGTGTCGTAGCTCAGTTTTTGCCCTAGTATGCGGCATGATTGCCATCCTAATCAGTATTTTTAAGTAGTATTTAAAATATGCAGATCCTTTTTGTATATATATACACAAAGATCAATTCGCGTCCGAGACGCCACTTGCGGCGAAAACGGTCCATGCTGTGAAAAAAACGTTATTGCTCCTTCTCTGGTACGTATTAGCATTGACATCTTTGTTGTTTTAGTCTCAGGAAAATTTCCTTGTTTTCTCGAAATAGACATTTTGTTCATTTTAAACTACAAGTCGGGAACCAAATTGGTAAAGATTTATTCCACGGGCAATGCAATGTTTATCCCAACTTATAACAAAAGAACAAACGCAAAAATCTGAGACACTGTTCAAACATGTCGAGAAGAGAATGCGATTTTACTCAGTCTGGTCTCAGGATAAATATTACTTTATATTTATGAGTTCCTCAAGCTATCTCGTGCATGCGATATCGTGTAGAAGAATATTGCTAAAACATCGCTTTTTGTAACGTTTATTATCTTTTTTCTTTTTTTGGTTTCCACTTTTTATTTTTATTATTTTTATTTTTGACGGCCTGACAATTTGTCATCCGTCACCCACCACCCGTCACCCGCTACCCGCCACCCGTCACCCGTCACCAGCCACCTGTCACCCGCCACCCGCCACCCGTCACCCGTCACCCGCGGAAAAGTCCTGCCGCTTTTGTGAGCGTCGGCAGTCGGTGTTCCCTCTCTTCATCGGTTTCGTTTACAATGTAATTGTAGTATTTTGTCGCTGCCTCTGTACACGTTTGTGGCCGCTGTGTTGACGACGTTACCTTCGCTGTGCTAAAGCGATGTTCTCTGCTTCGCGGTTGTCTTCTTCGATCCGCTCGCCGATAAATTTTAATCGGCGTTCTCCCGAGGAGTTTCAATGGAAAATCTTTCTCGGCGAGGATTTGTAGGCACTTGCTGTGCTTGCAGTTCTGTGTCATTTGGATGGGAAATTGTTCGTGATTCACCGATAATAAACATTGTTTCACAGACGATGAGTAAACACAACAGCCTGGCATCAATATTACATGAAATGCGCCTTGGTCATCGGCGGCAAAGTCTATGTTGCCTGGAAACGCAAAATGCTCCATGACGTCATTGGGGGCTACCAAGCATATATTCAGAGAAAGGTCAGCACTCGTTAACATCCGTCGAAAGGCCCTCTTATCTTCGGTCGGATTTCGTAACGTATGACGTCATGCTCGCCTTGTGGTTCCCCCATGTTTGTTTCGAGGTCTTTGTCTTGCTTTTTCGATCATCCACTGCATCCGTTTGGAAAGGATGTTTCATTGTTTCGCCTCGATCAAGCCTCTTGGCGCATCAAGAAGGTCCTTTCAGCGGATGTTACTGAGTAACATCCCTTGAATGGCCCTGGATCGAATGGCCTTCATGAAGAGATAACACGAACAAGCAAATAAAACTCAAATGAACCGCTGCCCCATTTAACAACTTTTTCAAATATTGGCGGGAATATAAAAAATAGAGAATCATCCATGTGTGTAATGTCTGTCTCTGTCGAATAATAATGAATGCTTCCAGCAACAACAACAACAACAACAACAACTTTATTTGTACCCAGCTGTACCCTACATTGATTTACATGATACAAAAAAGTTAGATTAATATAGAGAGAGAGTACAGGCTGCCCATAAAAAACCACTGAGGGCTAAAAAGATAGGGCAGCCTCACTTAGGTTATTTATAAATGATTATATTATAGGGTAAGGTACCGCACACCGCACAGCTACAGAAAACATCCACAAAAAAAAGTAGAACAAGAAAGACAGCAAAAGAAAGCTAGGTGTGCCAGTATTAAACAACGGGAAGCCAAAGCTTGCACTAAGTTGCCTGATAACTTATATTCTGTTTCATCCGCTGAAGAAGCCCACAAGCTAATCGAAGATTTTGAGACTCAAAATACCGTAAAATGTTCCTGCTACAAGGACTACAAGGCAAGCAAAGGCTTTGGAGGCACAGGTGATAAGATAAGAGGGGGGGGCTGGTCTAAAAATAAGGGGGTTGGTGCCCCCTGGACCCCTACCCTAGATCTGCCACTGTTCTATACAAAGTGGGCCGTAAACCATAGCCCTACTCCAGTTTCCCAAAAAGTCATTTGCTTAGTTTGTCGGCACAAGCAAACCTCTTTGAGATCTTAACAGTGTCCATAGAATCCCCAATCGACAGCTGGCCGGGTACGCATAAGTAGGAAGTTCTTCAAACAAAGGCTAAGAGAATACTGCTTCATGGTGCTTCTTGAGTTGTTGGAGGGTAGAAAAAGTATGCCCTGGATCATTGTTACAACTGGTGTTCATTTAAATCTTAACTTTTTCACTTGACCAATTTTGGGTTGAGAAACATGGCTGCAGAAGGGGGACGGGGGCATACCCCCCCCCCCCCCTGCTATTTACATTAAAGGAAATTCCCTCTCAAGCAAACAGCTATGACTGCAGCTGAGTTTGTCTGCATGGTAAGCATATTTTGCACGGTTTTGCCAAAATTTGTAATAGCAATGACTATAATATTGTAATTGATACAATAATAATGTAAGAGTAATGATTATAATAATTATCATTTACATTGTTAGACAAAGTAATATCTTTAAACTTTCAGTATTCTGAACATCACTCATGTTCTTAAACTACTGTTGTAAGTGGTAGCATTAACATGTATGACATTCAGTTAACACAGAACTTGAGCAGGGGAAAAAAATCCCACTTTCCTTCAGGTAGTGTACATAACCTCTGTTTACAGGCACCACTTATAAGCTTACAAGCACCTCTTACTAACAGACACTAATCTGGGTTCACAGCAAAATCTGCATTTCCAAACTATTGTACATGTACGTAAAGACATCTATTCTTGGTAACAAACATCCATATAGAGGTCAAATCAGACCTAAACTTCTTTCCAGAATAGTTGCCTACATGATAGATCATAGCTAGCAAATACTCCTCTATCTCTCTATGGGGCACTTCGGTTGAACAGATGCCTTTCACAAGCAGCATAATTCCAGAGTAATTTGGTCAACACTTTGATACTGAATAAGAAAACAAATTAACATATAGAGGTAGGAAGGAGGATTAACAGTGCACCAAAACGCAATACATCAGTCAAATCACAAAGTCAATTACTCAGAAAAAAACTGAAGGGAAGTTTAATGATGATCAAACCAGGAAAAACAATCTTACTGTTGAATAATACTTTTTCATGGTTGTTTTTGCTTCATGAAATTAAATAGCATTAATTTGCTCTACTTGATCGAATGACAGAGCATTTTCTTTTTTTCTAGAAAGACATGCCTTTACTGAGAAAGAAAATGAATAAACAATTACAGCAGAAGAGGTTATATGGTGCACTTATAAACTAATATTCATGCAAAACCTCAAAGAAATCAGGGAGTGGCAATTATTTACAGAGAGTGAAGGGCTAATGCAGATGAGAAGATACCATTTCCAAATTCTTTGGACCCTACCCTTTCAGTTTTTACGGGACATTTTTGACAAAACAACAAGAAGCCCAGTCTAAACTCTGAGGGGTTACTTAAGTTGAATTAAAAATGTTGATTCCACCATTCATTCATTTTCATGTACTGGTAAAGAAAAGTATTAAAAAAGTCTTGAACAAATCCATTGACCTGATAGGCAGCCTTTCCCAAGAAATAAGTTATAGATATCATGTAGATGAAGACTTCATTAATAAGTATCAATGGCTTCAAACCAAAATGCTCAGTTTAAGCACATTTTCATTTGAAACCTTAATAATTACAAAGGATAAAATAAGTAAGCCTAAATAAATAAATAAATAAATCTGACTGAATTTATGTACACATGGCTTCAGTGAGGTTTTACAGGTCCTACGCTAAGTGTGTCCTTGGTACCAAGACTTTGATCCTTCCCACCCAGGACAATGGGTGACTGTCTGTGCCTCCCACTGAGCACTGCAATTATCAACACCAACAACAACAAAACTTTATTAATAAACAAATAAAATTACAGAGGTATATTTACCCACAGCTAGAAAGGATATTCGAGGCGGGACAATGCGTGTAAAATATAACATTACCACTCAGCAGAGGCCTGATTCAGCTCAGTGGCTAGGGCAAATTAAGAAAAAGGTACTTGCCAGTCAAAGACTCTAGTGAACAATGGTGCTTACTGAAGGGGTTGTGTCAAAATAGCCCCCTCCCTACCCCACTAATTTTGGCCCCCAGGCCTGATCCACCCACCTACTGTTAGGGCAGTCCCTGGGCTATCCAGCTAAACCGACCAAGACAACAAGCCCCCTAATTTTTGGGCACTTTTTTGGACACCGGACTGGTCTGGTGCCGGCGCCAGGCAAAAGCCTAGTGACCACGTTTTAACGAAATCAGACAGAAATATTATTAAATAATATTATTATATGGCCTCATATTTTGCGCGTTCTCTTGACCTCATGTGGTAAAATGACATAATAGTGGAATAATAAATAACAATATTGATCCTTCTCCTCAAGTGTGTAATATAAGTATGGCGATTTTATACTGTATATGTATTCAACAAGGAAGTGATAATGTATAATTGTCACCTAGATACACAGCCTGGTGATCTGGGGCCATTCAAAGGATGTTATTTAGTAACATCCACTGAAAGGTCCTTTTCCCCGCGGAGTAAGAAGAGGCTTGAAACATCAAAACATCCTTTAAACGAAGGCAGTGGCATCTTCTTGTTTGAATACATTGGAATCGATCGAGGAATGATCAAAAAAGTGGGACAAAACCTCTCACCAAAAATCAAAAAAGTCGGATATAGACGATCCAAGTGCAGATGAATCACATATTTTAATGTATTAAAAACTTCAAGGCGAGCGTGACGTCACAAGTTTACGAAATCCGACCGAAGATAAGAGGGCCTTTCGACGGATGTTAACGAGTGCTGACTTTAGAGAAAGATTTATTTATTGCGCCTCGAATTTGGCAGCTGGCTAAGACCACGCGCGGCTAGCAGACTGATTATAAAGTCGCTACGCTCGGAAAGACTGGGACTAGTGCATGAAGTTGCTGTGGTGTAGATGTCTTTAAAAGAAACTGGCGCTGATAAGCAGGGCAAGCAGCTAACAGCTGAAGAAAACCACGATTGTTGTTCACTACACGAGACATTGCTACAAAATGAACTAAGAATGGCAGTTGGTTGTCTTTTATATAATCTGGTGGAGGGAAAACAATACATATGTGGTGGTGGTGGTGGAGGAAAGAAAAAAATAGAAATGTGGTGGTGGTGGTAGTGGTAGTCTTGGGGGAGGAAAACAATAGAATCTTGTGGCCTGAAAACCTATATAAATGCGCAACATTCTACCTCTTTCTCAGTGTTCATTTTGCTTCTGAGGAGTTGACATGAGTTGGTTCTGTTCTGTCTGCGAAAAATCCTTTAGTAG
The DNA here is from genome assembly GCA_942486035.1 of Porites lobata. Classification (NCBI taxonomy): domain Eukaryota; kingdom Metazoa; phylum Cnidaria; class Anthozoa; order Scleractinia; family Poritidae; genus Porites; species Porites lobata. The sequence goes on from CALNXK010000093.1 coordinate 1,279,805, forward strand.
AAAAGATAGTATGCAAAGGCACGTGATGTCTGAACACCGCAATGCTGGTCTCACTCCATTTCAAACAGTTCCAATATTTTCACAGAAATATCAGCGGTTTCGCTTCGAGCACCCTTTCACCTCCATGATTGTCGGAATGACCGGGTCCGGAAAAACGGCCTGGGTTCGATCGCTATTGCTACAAGCTTCAGAGACCATTTACCCTCCCCCGGAGAGTATCGTTTGGTGTTATTCACAATGGCAGCCTGCGTATTTACAAATGTTAGTCACCATGCCAAACATTGAATTCGTCAAGGGAATTCTTACGGCTTTGGAGCAGGATTCCTATTTTGATGTGAACAAACGGAGTTCGATCGTGTTTGATGATCAGATGATTGACGCCAGTAAAGACAAGCGAATTGTGAACCTCTTTACTCGTGGTTCTCATCATCGCAATCTGAGCGTGATTCATATCGTGCAGAATCTATTTCATCAGGGGAAAGGTAGCCGTAGCGTAAGCTTAAACAGCCATTATCTGGTGTTATTCAAGAATCCAGGAGACAAATTGCAAATCTTGACCCTGGCGAAGCAAATGTATCCCGGGCAGACGGATTTCTTTTTAAATCAGTACGAAGGGGCTGTAAAAAGACCTTTTGGTTATCTTCTGATTGATCTGAAAACTACTACCCAAGATAATTGTCGGTTGCGAACAAACGTCCTGCCCAGTGAAGAAGGCTTTAACCAAGCAGGGTTTCAAGAAAATATTCCTCAAGAGCTCCTAAAATATCTGAAGTAGCAAACTATTTCGCCTGTCCCACTTCTTCCAGCTATGCAAGAAATACAGGGCCACATGGATGACGTGCTTTCTCGAAACGATCTTAGGGACGATGAAAAAGCTAAGCGATACGTTCAGTTGCAAAACAGATACCTGGCTTTTAAAGAACAATTAAATACAAGAACGCGACCGGAAGAAATAATCAGTACTGTTCCAGACTTAACATGAAGGACACAAGATTCTTCGACAGCAACGGCAGCATTCTCCACCCCTCTCAAACCCCTTAATGTAACACCTAAATTAACACAAGCGGCTATCTCTCAAAAACCCGACGAAGAAAGCCTCACCCCTCCACCACCCTTAGATCCTGCTTTCCTGACCCCTCCTCCCACAGTAGAAACCCCATCACAACAAGGCCCGAAGGGCAAAAGGCGTCGGATTCAATTATTATTGCTAGCAATTATGAGTCGAGTGTTTTAATTGATCCTTGTTAAGTTATTTGTTTTATAATAATGCGTAAAGGTTGCTCCCTTGACGTTTTTCTTGTAGAGCTAATTTGTATTTAACTTTGGGCTTGGGAACTCGCATAATTAACTGATTAACCGTGCGTGAAAGTGACAAGACTTTAATAGTGTTTCATGTCCTCGAGATAGATGGGAGAAAACGTTTCTGTAATAGTCAGACAAACTTGAAATAAAGCGTTTTCAGCTCCAATTTGCATATGTTTTGTTTATATATATCCGAGTTTTAGCGCTAAATAAGATATAGGAAGCCGTTTCTCGCGTTGCTAGGTGATCGCTCTTATTTTCCTTTTAATAGACGGTCCGAGAGGGCAAGTCTAGGCAAGCCTATTGTTGCTATTGTAGTAGAGTGACGCTCATTAGTAAACCTATACCGGATTAGTATGCAGGAAGACAGTTATTAGATGGAGGAACGCATTTTTTTGGTGAGGGAATCCTGCATATGTAATAAAGGGAATCCACTTTTTGCGAGGGAATCCAAAGGGAATACACCAACGGGTGTTAAATTTCAACATATTAGACTACTTATATTCTCCTAATAATAATGCATAAAATTTTAATTATTAATTGTCTCTATTAGCTTTCATGCGAAATTCAGAAAAGTCAGGAGTGATGCTCTTTCTCAATCGTACCATTCATTACAGACATATTTTTTGGGGTGAGCAAAAGTTACTGGTTTATGTTCGTAATGCCGTGGTAATGCAATGAAGGCAATCGTGTAAGCAAAGGCATTTTCGTAGCAAAAAAACGTAGTTTTTTTTACAACCCCGGTACCGAGACTCCGCCAATTAGCATGGTAATTAATGATATTTGCAATACTGTTGGCGCATGCAAGCTACTGCTGTTAAATGTGATATAATTAAGCTTTATTATTATTATTGCGCATAAGCCAAAATTTAGGTGCTTTTCGTTGTTTGCTTTTTTTTTGGCGATTCTTTTGCGATCTTTTTTTTCTTGCTCTCTTCTTCCCTCGTGGCTGGCTGACTTTCCAAGAAAAGAGGAAATGTTATCTTGAAAGAGTGGTAGGTGAACAGCGAAGTTAACGGTGGATTTTCGCCAAAATGTTAGTAGGCTTTTACTGTGAAACTTTCGTAGGATTCGTGAGAAATCGTTACTTATCAGCTAAATCACTGAAAGGTAAATCGGTTCAGAAATCCATAATCTGCATCGTTTTCAGTGCTAGATCCAGACATTGAGATAAGTTGTGGGGGGAGCCAGTCATCCAGACCCTTAGATAACGGGGGAGGGGGGGGGAGGGTAGGGGGCGGTCTCCCCCAAAAAGTTTTTCTTCCCCTCGGGCCTCAATTTGGTCTAAAAAAAATAGGGGGGTCGCCCCCCTCCCCCCCGAGACCCGGGCTCCTCCCCTTGATCCGCCATTGGGTTTACATATTGACCCGAAATGAATTAATCCGTAGTCAAGGGGTTGAAAATCAAGCACACAGTCTTCAGGATTCAGAAAAAGGAAGTCAGCCATTTTTTTTCCTATTCACCAGTTGCTTTCTTGGGAGGAAAAAGTTGATTTGACCACATGACTAAAATAGTTAGGATGGCATGCTTTAACAAAGCTTCCGTTGGTGTGTAGCCTTAATTTATTCGTGTAAAGAAAAGTGTGGGGCGCGCTTTATCGGGTATATCGCAGATCAGACAAGTGAATCATTTCAAAATCTAAAGAGAGGACAACAAATGTTCGATTATATGTGTACTGAGTTATTTAAGGTAACGAAGAGTAAAGAACCTGTATTGATTATTTAAATGAAATAAACTATTTTTGAACCGTCCCATTAATGAAGAACTTAAGTTCTTCCCAGCCCCGCCCCCTTCGCGATCTCTTATTATAGTTTTAGTACTTACATGACTGTATAACGATCCACTTAAAAAGAGGAGGGTTTTAAGAGGTCGCATTAAATTTGGATAATTCTTGGTGTTGTCCCGAGATAACATTGAAAAAAAAAAAAAAAAAAAAAAACGATAAAAAAAAACACACACACATGCCTACACACCCAGCCAATCAGTCAGTGTAAATATTACAACCTTAAAAGGTGATAAAGTTGAAAAGAAACCAACAAAGATAAAAATATTATCTTACAATGTTTGTTATTTAACTGATAAGCACGTAGCACTGACTTCCATAATCGCAGTGCGCTGATTTCGTCCATACCAGGGTGAAATATTTCACGATTGCTTTGTGTATTCTCTGTATTTTTGGAAACTCACTGCCAGGTATGAAGTAATCATGTTAATGTAGCACATACGTCTATTGGTCTCGGTTAATGTGAAACATCGCATGAAAGCGCCTGCAACGGAGCGCGGAAAGGGGGGGGTTACTTCCTAGTAATAAGCTAATGGGGATGTGCCGCTGGATGAGGTCGCATTTTCACGGCTAGATTGACTATAATGGAGTTGCATTGTTATTAGATCAGAGTTAATGGCATGGGATCGCACATTTTTGGGATTTGTGGGATCTGAAATTTCAGGTAGGTAGAATTTTGACTTCATAAGTTTAACCAATGTGTCAATCCATTTCAGGATGACCTAGTTTAGAGGCTTTATAAAGTAGATGCATAAACAGAAAGCTACTAAGTTGGGATCGCGAAAATTACATCATCTTAAAAATGACTAAGATGGGGTCTAATATTTGGCCAGATAATCGACTATAATTGGCTGAGGTTCTGAGAAGCCAGCGGCAAATAACCAAGCAAAAATTAACTCAAGTACACCTCCCCCCCTCCCCCCCCGGCAATGGAGTGTATGGAGTGCATTAAAATGCGTGCTTTGTTGCTCTTATCAAGTCCGGCTCTAGATCTCTGTGAGTTTCGTTAGTATTTCTTTAAATAGATATGAATTTGGGGTAGATGTTTAATCATTTCCGAGAAAAAAAAAAAAAAAAAAAAAAAAAAAAAAAAAGGGAAAAGAAAAACTCCTGAAGTAATCTTTATCCATAACATCGTCTACGAATTTGGCTACCATGTGAATTTTTTTTCGTTTTCAAGCTTTTCTAGAACACATAATTACATTTTGTTAGTCAAATCTCTTTTGTTTTATCTTTATTTATTTATTTTAAATAAGCGCTTAAGATTTGAGGTGCAGTCTAGAATTACACGGCTTAGATTTTAAAGCACGCTAAGCCTTGATTTCAGAGTGTTGTTTTTAACCAGATGCGTTGAATCCTTCTTAAGGCGAATTTAACTAGGGGAAAATACTGACTAATTAGTTTACCGGCTTTTGCATTTCAAACCACATGTTTGGACGTGAGAACTCTGAACGTACACGGTAATCTGAGGTGATTGAGGTGAGCTTAAAGTAAGTTAGTAACTGGCTTGAAATAGACCAGATGAAGAGTAAATAATAAGAAACGTGAACTTAGCCGTTATCTTCATTAATTTAATTGCAGTGGTTAATAATTTCATAGCAACTGCTTTTGTCTCTGCAGAGGCTCTCACAGGTTATTTCAACAAAAAACAGAATTACACAAAAATTATAAGAGCGCCGTGGACGATGGGAAGAGCGAAAAGGCATATTTTCTTCTCTTTCCTCTTCCCGTCATTTCCCTCCCCGGCGTCCTGTTTTTTTTTTTTTTTTTTTTTTCCTTCCCCCATCCTGCCTACGACATAAAAAAGCCTTCGCGGAAGAGAGATTAGCAACTCAGCTGAAAATTTTAATATAGGTTTCGCAGATTCTTTTAAAGTTGGATCAGTTGAAAGAAGTGGACATTATTTTCCTTGTGGAAGAGAGTCTTAGTTATTTTTCCTCTTTGTCAGTGTATTCTCTTCAATCTGCAAGGCTTTCATTAAAAGGTATAGTAATTGCCCTAACTTTTAGTGCAATTTGTTTTTGCGGTGTTGCTCTCGCCTTCTTTTTAAGGTCAAAAGCCTCTACTGTTCCGGTCCACTCCTTGGCTGATTTTGGATGGCATACTGAAAAGTCGTCAAAGTCACCGATACCTTTACCTTTTCCTTCGTCAAAAACATGAAAATACCACGTAAATTCCCCACGAAGTTCGGTCGGGGGTGCAGGTGTTTACAGAGACTGGTGCATAATGTTTCAGTTTCCTGTACATTCAGTCTCCTACATTCCTGTATATGATACCATTAGCGTCTACAGGAAAATTACACATACCGGTCCTTACGAGGTTATGCGACTGGTGACGCGTCTTGAAATCGAGCCATTAATGCTTGTGTCTAACATATACCCCTTTTCTTTTGTATATCATGGACAGTACTTTGCAGCATTTTTTGCTATATCTTTGCGTCTATCACACTGGGCGCTTATGCGACTGGCGAAGTGTCTCGTGAACAAACCATTAAGGTTTGCTTTGAACAGATATCTCTCTTCGTTTCTGTATCATGTTGCATGGTTAATTTTAATATATCATGTATCATGTATCAAATTTTGTTTTTTGTCTGTTTTTCTCCCTGGGCAGAGTTCATTACTAACAATTACTAAAACATATTGACAAAAGAGCACCGCCAAAGAGATCAGCATTCAAGGAACGTGAAATACTGATGGCCTTAAAATCATGATCAGAAAGAAACAATCTTAAGGGCTTGCTTATCTGGCGCTGAATTAAAATTCTCATGATCATTAAAGAAGTTTTAACAGCACCCACTTAGAAGTGGAGACACGCGAAAAAGAATAAAGCGACCTTAACTTTTTGATGTTTTTGAAAAAGAAAAAATAACGAGAACAAAAAACAAACAAACAAACAAACAAACAAGGCCGGCACAATCAAGAAAGATATAGTTATTTGTCCACCTAGTTTTAAAGTTTAAGTAAAAATTATGAATTTGTTTAGTATAGGTAATATCTCTCCGTGTCCGCCCATCTTCGCACCTTTGAAGTATGAATGTGAACATATAATAGTGAGTTTACGCAACAGGACTTATGTGTTTTTCGTGATCTTCACTTAAGTTAACGTTTTCTGGTCTTTTACGAAAAGACCTGTTTAAAGAAAGGTGCAGTTCGGCGGAAGAGTTTTCCAGACAAAATTATTGTCACGCTTGTCACACAAGATTCACCGTCTTCTTTTCTCTCCCGTCCTGTTGCGTAAGGTCACCAATGAGAAGCTCTAAAACTTCTGCGAAAAAGCCGAACAAACAAAACGTGCATGCAGTTGGGTAATCAGACCGGTCGGGTGATTGAAAGATGAAAATTGAGATAGATATACATAGACACAAAAACTATGTGTTTAGTAAAGTTTAGGTTTCTTCTGTACGTGTATATTATTGAACTCCTTTCAAAAGGCCGGAAGTTTTTTTAAAGAGGTCTGAGGTCTGCTGAATTAAATTATTGGTATTTTCGAAAAGAAAAACAAATGCTTAAGACAAATCAATAGCTTTAAATCTAAATATCATAAAAGGAAATAAACAGAAACACAAGATTAACTTAAGATATTCGCTATTGACAAGCACAAAGCACGAATCTCATAAACGCTCAGTGTACTTTTACTTTCTCGTAATGGCACAGTATTTTGTGGTTTTGTTGATTTTCTTTATTTCTGGAGAATCTTTTGGAACAACCACCTCACTCCAAAAGCAAAACATTCAACAGACAAAAGATTTATGCGAGGTAAGAGTTAACTGTGTAGCTTCAGATGACAATTTTTGGCCTCCACGGGCATTGCGTTAAACATTGCATAAAAAACATTCATCACTTGTTATCAACATTTTCCCATGCTCTGGAAAACGTTTCCTCACTTAACATACGGCGCTCGAGCTGACGAATTGTGAAACACCCTTAATTTGTTAATTAATGGAACCAAAGCGTCCAATGGATAGATAATATTACGTCAAGCGTCGTTTTGCATTCCCTGCGTTCTGAATGGGCCGAAATTTTCTCTTGTGACCTCGTCAATATCTTCTTTGCATTGATAAACTCGATCTTGGAATACTGTTGTGTCATGAGGACAAAAAGCCTACTTGTCTAGGCTTTATGTAAGTAAAAAAAAGGTTGATCAAGTCCGGAAAAGGGGATTACGTATTCTTTAATCCTGAAGGTTAGCTATAATGACGCGAGAGTAGGAACGTAACAAGAAGGAATCTTTCCCTCAAAAATTGTGACCACTGTCGTCTCTCATAGTTAAACATAGCCTTCACTGAAGTTTTCCTTAAAAAAAAATTCGTCCTAGTTCAAAACGAGCTGGTTTAATTTCATATGTTTCTATAAATTCTAGGGCTTCCCACAAGTTGCTCGAGCATTAGTTTCCTGTAATTTCTCAAAAAGTTACTGAAATGTTGCTCAAAAAAATGGCAAAAGTTGCTTTTTGTTACGAAAGTTGTTCAAAAATTGCTACTAGAAACAAAAAAAATTAGTTGCTCTCTTCCTTTAGTTGGTCGGATGCAAAAATCTGACAATTGTACAGCAACTGTGTAAGATTGTGTAATTTTGCTGCGTAACCAGCGTTGCCATAAGCCATTAAATTTGTTGTTGCTGTTCAATGTCAAGACTTCTATTTTTCATGTAATTTAACAGCAATCCGGGTTAAAATTGAAATTGAAATTAAAACACGAAAAGTCCAAAGACTACTGCAAAGCTGATCATAACAACGTGTATTGTTTTTTCATATAACAATATTTCGACTGGCCATATGAGCCTTCTTGAAATTTGCAGATATTACTGAATTTATGATAGTAGGTGTTACAATAGTATACAGACGAAGAATTTCGCAATAAAAATTGCCTAAAAGGGAGAGGAGGAATGACGTACAGCATAAAGCATAAAAAAAAGAAAACAAAAACTAATAAAGATACAGATTACAACAATTCGTCACGGCGGGCTGAGGCCATTAGGTTCACGAGTCATGGACTTATCAAATGTGACTCCCTCGCCTTAAGGACTGAGTAACGTGAAGAATTAATTTTCTCTAGTGGGATTAACTGCATGTCAGTGTGAGAGTGGTGAGAGTGTGAGTGAAAGTTTTCAGAAAGAGTAGTGGGTTAACGTTTAGATTTAATGTTAGTTTTGTCGAGTGGACGTCTGTGTTCGTTAAATCTGTCCTTTGGGCGTCGCTTAGTTTCACCTCTATCTAGCCGGATTTTTGAAAACGTTATCGCCAAAGGGACCAAGGGATCTATAAATTTTGCGTCCAACAGTTTTTTCGGCCAAAAAATATCTCTAAAGTAGCCATTATAAAACTAAGAGCGCTCCTTTGTTACTTTGATTTTGGAGCTTATCGGGCTTAAGATACCGGCTTATTGACGCCTTTTCACACAAATGACTGCCAGTTTCGCTAGGTTGGTTTTCAAAAAAAATGGCTAGACGTATTATATTGAAATTGCCGCTTTCGCTGGAGTATTCAGTCTTGCTACTGCTTCTGCGGCTTCCCTCAAAGGACCCTTTTTCACCTGAGGCACTCGAGTGGACTAGTGTGAATCTAATGTCGTATCCAGATCCCTTGTTGACTCATTGACAGGAGATCTGGTACAAGCCGCTAGGCATCCCCACTCCCAAAACCCTAGTGATATGGGATCCCCTTCTCATATTACCTTAGCGAGTTGGGTAAGGGTTAGGATTAGGGTTACAGGGGATGTCCATATCACAGAGGTTTTGGGAATGGGGATGCCCAAAACGGGGGAAATGCCAATACCATTGCGACACCGAAATGGAAAGCGAGAAGACGTTGGGCACGATGTTGATTTTCGGCATTTTGAATTTTCTTTTAAAAATCGCTGACCTAGCAGTCAGGCAGCACGCATCTTGCGCCCACGATAGCTCCAGGGGAAGGATTTGGTTCCTTTTTCACCGGAAATTCTTAAATTGCCTACTAAAACATTGTGAAAAATGTAAGTAATTTAAGCCCCATTCTGATATCTCAGAATTGCTAGAAAACTAGAAACTGCTCAGGATGCAAAAAGTTGCTCGAAACGAAAAAGTTGCTCGACACATGAGAAGTTGCCAAATAGTTGCCAAGCAACTTGTGCCCTAATGAATTCACATATTGCAATCCTTTCCCTACCTACTGACGATATTGACTTTATTTCTTAAAACAGGTGAAAGTGCTTTAATCTCTGTTAATTTTTATGTTTAGAAATCTTTACTGGGTCATGGTTTTCCAGGCATTCCAGGATCAAATGGCATGCCTGGAATGTCAGGCGTGCCAGGGCCGCAAGGACCCAGGGAAGAGAAGGCGATAAGGGACAAATTGGTGATAAGGGATCGCAAGGAATGCCGGGTCCAAGAGGAGACAAAGGTCACGAAGGGTATCCCGGGAAGAGTGGAACGCCAGGAATTAAGGGAACAAAAGGTGAACCGGGGGTTGTGGGGATGAAAGGAGAGCGAGTAGGCTCTTGCCGATTGTGCTAGCATAATTTTTGGCATAATCTGAGGAATTGAGCATAATTTTTGCCCTTTTTTCCAAAAGTAGCACTGCTAGCATAATCCGTATATTTTCTTGTCTTAATAGCACGATTTTAGAATAATTCAAGAAAACGAAGATCTCAGCTACTAAAAACGATAGATTACTATTAACAGTTACTTCCACTCCTATTTTTCGATTTTTTTTTTACTTGTGTTGAGATGCCGCGGGAGTTCGATGAAACGGAACCGGAAGTCTGTGTCTCGGTCCCAGACTCCTTAGTCTTTCTCCCAGTGCTCGTTTCAAAATGGCGGCCGCCAGATTATTCAATGTTAAATTTGTTATCCAGGGCTTTGTCAGAAACTGCATGGTTAAGTTTTCACTGTATTTGTTTTTATTTGTTTTGAAACCCAGCGCGCACAGTTCTTTGTTGCTAGCGCGCGCACAGTTCGTTGTTTACTCGAAATTTGCATACTTTACCATGGTAACTGGATGCCATTTGAGTGCAAAACCTTGCGCAAACTGTGTCACGCTCTGCTACACGCGATGGTTAGCAACTAGCAAGCTATCCGCGGATAGTTATCCACCACACTATCCAGGCTTTGTGCAACCTACTTTTGTTCGCTGGATAACTATCCGCTGGATAGCAGATTTATTCGCCGTATAGGCCCAACCACCGGATAAAGTTACCCAGGTTTTGAACAACCGGGCCCAGAACGTCTGGCCAGGGTTAATAAAATACATTTTCAAACTTGTCTTGTGAGTTGTGAAGTTTGTGCACAGAATAATTTTTTAAAAAAGTAGCATAATTTTGAAAAGCGAGCATAATTTGAGCATAATTTGGGCAAAAAACGAGCACTGCCACTAGCATAATATGCCACTTTTACTAGCACAATCGGCAAATGCCTAAGAGCGAGGCATTGTGGGAAATCAAGGGAGAAAAGGGGACAAAGGAGAGAAAGGAGAAAGCGCCAAAGCAAGTCAAGCAAGTGTAGTACCACAAACCAACTGGAAACAATGTGTATGGAAAGCAGTCAGCGGCACTGGAAACGGAAAGATTAAGGTAAACAAGGAACCGGCTTTATGCGGACCGCCATGAGTATAGTGTTTGATCTCAATCGGTGTTAAAACGTTGGAAGTTTAAGCTTTTGCTGGGATTGAATTAAGAACCAATTTAATAGCAATGCGGCTATCAATCTCGTCATCGTCTCAGCTTTTATTTCCCTTTTCAGCTTCTATTAATTAATTACCTACGTTATTTAGCATTAAAAGAGTCGTAGCCTAAATAAATCACTGTTCGTGTTTGTTTTTGTATTTTTTCCCTAGAACTGTACTTTTAACAAGCTGATGTCGAATACAGCCCTTAAAGCCTCATTCCAGGGCATCATGAGGGTAATAGGGGATAATAAGTGTAATCGATGGTATTTCAAGTTTAACGGAAACGAATGCAGCGGACCAATGACGATTGAGGCTATTGTTTACAACAACTGGCATTATGGGAACCCTGAACTGCTGCATCATCGGTCATTTGAGGGATACTGTGAAAACATACCACAAGGGACGGTAAGAGTGGAATTGTGGGTAGGAGAGTGTCATGGCCAAACCTTGGGTAATGCTGAAACTGGATGGAATTCAGTGTCCCGGATAATGATTGAAGAAGTATCTAGGCCCCAGTCCTAATAAGGAAATCTCCAGTTTCCTTTGAAAAAAAAACAACAAACATTAAACAAAACAAAACAAAATAAAAAAACTAACAAATAGATCTACAGAAAAAGTTAAAGTGTAGGTCGGTGGCATTTTAATTTTCCTTTGAGCTGTGTGTTACAGTCACCAGACGTCAGTGTCAAAGGTCTCCATGATATCTGCATGATTGTGCCGTTCCCAATCGTTATATTTCAAAAAATGATGTATGGCTCAGAGGAGGTTGGACAGCAGTTCGCAAAGGATCATAGGACGAATTATCAAGTGGCTCAGTTATAACGAAACCGTCGAGGTAGACGGATCTCCGTGATTCACGCCTTTTTGGCCGGTTTTAGCTTCAATTGTGCTAGAATTCCGCATATTTTCGCACAAAAAGTTTGTCCTATCAAAGATGTTATAAATTTCTCACGGCTAAGTGATTGAGATGCCTTTAAAACATGTTTATTTTATTTGGCGTCGTCCAAAGTTAGTGGGCTTGTGGCTAGCCTGCGTAGCTGGCGGTATTGTGTAGTAGTCGAGTGAGATTCGGCGGCGGAGCCGTTGTAATATAGTCGAGTGAGATTTGACGGCGGAGCCGTCACGAGCGGCGAAGCCGCGAAAAATACCGCCTGCCAGAGAACCATGATTTTTCGAATGCCGCCAACTTTTGTCACCTTAGCTGATCGCAATTAAATCAGCCAGTCAAAGAGAAACCTGCAATTTCAAACTTCCGATTATTTTCGCGCGAGACAGTTTAGAAATAAGCGTTGACAGGCTAAACACGACTCCTAAGCTCGTGATAATGTGAAACGTGACCTTGTGAGTTTGCTTGACCAGGGGTTTTTTTTATTTTCTCAGCCAGCGGGGTGCACGCTACTTCCCATACATTCTCTTAAATGAAATCCAAACGATGTTCTCACAACTTGCAAAGCGATCAGCAAGGGTCTTGCCAGCGGATTTGTGTACTGATCATGCGCATTAAGCCAAAAACCATAGATCAACGGTCTTGAGAAAAAGCAAAAACATGGCAGTCGAAGGCGGGACTGTTTCTCACTATTACATTTTGGTAATTCGCAAATTTATTGATTTTAGGTCGCTTTTCAGACATAGTGTGTGGTTTTCTTGTTCTGTTAAACAATTTCCCTTTGCAGAGTTTGGAATATGCAACATATAGCTAGCTCCGTATAGCTGCTAAGAAAAGGCCGCCGAAGAGTTGAGCTATCGAGCAGTGTTTTGCTGCAAACCTAAGGAAAGTTAAAGTCGCTTCAAGGTACAGGGCTTTCAGTAGTAGTTTTGATTTGTTTTAGGATCGTTTTGAATTTTAACTTTGGATTCAAGGTGTTGACTGATCGAAATAAACGAAGTTAAATGTTATGAAGTGTTAATTTTTATTCAGTTATGATATGTGGAGTAGTAAGCTCATATTTATAAAGCTTTCTTGAATATACTTGCTTCCGAGAAATTTGACACTTGCTCCAGTATTTTTTTATATCAGCATCAAGTTATCCTTGCCCGGCAAAAACGATGTAACCTATAAATAGATCCATCGAGCGCGTTGTTGTTGGTTAAGATCTAGCACGGTTGCGTTTTAGTTTCCCCCGCATTTCAGTACCGAAAGACAAATACTATATGCAAGAAAAACAAAGTTGCATGATATAATTTTTTCAATTTTTTAAGCATTTCTGATTTCCTCTGCCGGTTCGATTCAATTCTTGCTTCTAAAATATTTACTGTGGGAAAAATACTGTAATTATCCGCTGACCACTACGCTGGGTGACCGCTTTGCAAGTTGTGAGAACATCGTTTCTCGGTCCCAGACCTCGTCTCTTCCCCCCCTTCCCCCCCGCCCCTGTTCTCGGCTCTCGCGCGAAGGTTACTAGCACTACACAGTGCATGTATCATTCCAAACTTTGACTGAGTAAATCTTTTTTTTGCAACACCAGGTCATGAAGCTGGTTTGTTACATGCATACTGAGTAACCATTTCCGGTGGTTTATTGTTCTGTAGGTGTTCCTGATAGGATTTGATATCAGATGCAGTTGTACAGTGTTTTAATTTTCTTTGACCTTTGTTTCTTACGGCTAAATATTAAAAGACAGTTCCAGCGCTGTGAAGTTTAAAGACGCCATTTCGGCAATTTGGTCATCAATTATGCTCTTTTTAAAGCGGAAATCACAATCACTTTACATGTACGTCTTTTTCAGTTTGCCACCTGCTCCCTAAATTGGGAAATATATGCGAAGGCTCATCTAACATGATTGACATATGTATGGCCCTCGACAAATCCGTTTCCCCGCACACTGGTGTGCGGACTATTCAAAACACCGGCGTTTTCTGGCAGGCGGTATTTCAAGCGCCTCGTCCCTACTCCCTTTTTTTGGAACACGGCTCCACCGCCAAAACTTTAATCTCGCACCCACACAATACCGCCAGCTACGCAGGCTAGCTTGTGGCTTGCAAAAAACACGAGCTGTGTCAACTGTGTGCGTTAACCTCTCCAGACAGCGAAGGTTATAATTGCGAATACCCGTTAAACTGACCGATTAGAGATTCGAATGATGGTGAGCAGTGCAATGGGCAAGACAAATGTCTCACAGATTTGAGATTATGTAATTTAGTATCTTTCAATCACTTAGTTTTAATTGATCGATGGTCCGCTTGAGTTTATTCTTTGGATTGCTTATTTGTAATTTACAAGCTAAGTAAGCTTATATTTCGATTTTTGAAGATTGAAATCATAAATAAAGGTGTATTATTGAACTGAATGAATGCTAGGTACATACATAATAGCTTTGGCGAACGTACTGGACTACTGCATAATTGGAGGCAAAAAAAAAAAAGCCCTAAGTAAATTACCCATAAAAAATATTTCAAGGGCAGCATTTTAGTTTAAAAGACTCAATGTAGTGGTTTTATTTCGTGTAGTAGTGGTATAAATAATGTGCAGTGGTATAAATATCCTTACAGAATGATATACAGTAAAAATCTGCAACTAAATAATTTGGTTGTTAAGAGCGTGTTAGGCTAAAATTTGCCTGTTAAGCCCCCTCTATAAAAGAACCTGTTAAGCCTAATATTTAAAAGCAGGTTCCTATTTTCTAAAATCTGTTTAAGTAAATTCTGTACACTTGGGCAAATAAGATATGCCAACATTCGGGATCCTCTTTAGAGACACAGTTGCCATATCACTGCCTATGCCTATCATACAGCAAAATATGTAAGGGATAAGCTGAATACCACTGAATAGTCTTAGCTTGAATCTATTTTTTCTTCTGAAATAGGAACCCATCCTCGGAGACCCAGGGGCCTAGATTTGTGCTAATTACCATTTATTTAAGAACCTGTTTAGCGAGGCTAACCTAGGAAATATGCAGGTTCTTAGTCGCAGGTGTTAACTGTATTTTTGCTTGATGCTTCTCATAAAAGGTAATAATATGCACAGCGTGTTTACCAAATCTCAGAAACAATTGAATCAAACAATAATGAGTTATCAATTCTTCAGGATGTATCTCTTTGGTCCTGTGCTTGTAAATCTAGAAAGAAAAGAGATCACAAGAAACAATTGACTAGGAATTTCCTCCAGCGTCGCAAACAAAATGAAAAGCTCCCATATCAAAAAAACAAAGAGGGTGTACTTGCACACTAGGTCAATGTTATTATCGTAGCCTTATACACTACAGATGCATAAAATCTCCCAAAACAGAGCTCGTGACCCCGCTTTGAGCGATGACACACTGCTTAATCTATGCGAGAAAACGATAAACTGTACTCAATAATACAAAAACCAAAATGAAGAATATATTAGAACGCAAATAAGACTCATAGTGACGATTTATGATGAGCCGGAATGTTTTCCCACGTGAGGCCGACTGAAGTGTGGTTGAAATGTCACACATCGCATTATTTACTTCTGCACATAATAAGTTTTAAATGGAAAATTACTCGAAAACGGAAATGGGGGCGAGGGGAGGAGGGGGGAGAAGGGGGCGACCGTACAAAATGGAAGATCAATATTTTTCCTTCAAAGTTTTGTGAAAAGTAGACCAATCAAGACACGGAGAAGCGAAAGAGTCCCACTTCAAATCGTATCACTCAAAACACCGAAGATGACCAGCCATTTTGGAATGTCGAGCAAAGCACAGTGAAAATATACCCTAAAAATCCACTCACCTTAAAGATTTTCGCATCAATAGAATCAAGAAGCCCCAGCTACACCAGCAGAGGAATTCCTTGACGAATCGATGACGGAAAACGAGGAATAAAACGAAATTATTGAGGCGGCCAACTATGCTTGGAATATTCATCTCACGATCTGCAGCAAGATGATTTTTCCCAATCGTGATTGGTCGAAATTGCTCCCTTGAATCTTTGAAAACTGCAGTACAAACCTCCTCTGGTATGGCTAAAGACTGCATCAGTGTTAAGTAAAAAAATTCAGGTTACCCTTTACCTTGAGATCGACCATTTTGAGTCTTCGACTTATGAATTGAATAATCGTTCACCTGACAAAAAAAGAAAAAAGTGTTTCAGCATTGTGTATAAATTTTTTGCCTAACAACGTTGCTCCCTTAGGAATTTTTTCTTTATTAAAAATTTCTAGAAAAAAAAATACAATTTGACGCTTAAACTAGTTTGAGACGCATTTAAACAGTCTCCCTGGGATAGTGTTACAGTTACTCGTTTAGGCAGGTGAGGTGTGAGGTGTGGCGGCTTGATATAGGTGCAGCTTAAATCGAAAGAAAATGGGAAAAGGGAAATTGAATGAAAACTACAGTAAGAAACCTAACTGAATTTCATTGACCATCGTCAAATACTGACTTCCCAGGTTTAAGATTTTGCTCACCGTTTAAATTCTTCATCGAGATTGTTTGACTGCATATAACGCGATAAACCATTGTTGCGGGGGTTCCACGATGAAACAAATATTTATGAATACTTCCCAAACGCTGGCTACTTAATTTGTAGTAAAATATGCACTGAATGCAGAAGGTATCAAAGAGCCTGGCTGCGAGAAACCCGGTACACGGCATGCAATACATCTTACTGAGCTGGCGAATATACCGACATGTACGAGTCTTTCGCAGGTCCAACACTACTGCCGTGAAATACTAACTACAGTTACAGTAATCTCCGGTCTGGACATACGAAAAAGTAAATGAATGCTATTTCATTGGAAACTTGTTGAAAATATTACCAAATGCACTCAGCGCGCAACGGGAGCTTGTGTGTCTCATCATAACAGATACCGATAGAAGTACTCTCGTTTAAGGTGAAATTTTCTGGAAAAGTGTGGAGTCGAGTTCATTAGAATGTTTAAAGCATAATTGAGTGGATTTCTGTCTCAATTCTCACTCGACTCCTCGTTTGATTACCGAAATGAATTATTCAAAAACACCATGCATACAACAGATAAGCAGCGAAGCATGACGAGAGAAAGGTCAAATCTTACTGAAAACAGGATAATTAAATAAAGAAATCATTCTGTTCTCCGAATGAAAGATGAGAAATTACGCCACTTTACCCACTTTACCTCCACATCTCATCCTTGAAGTGGCGAAAATTCCTCCGAAACTTAAGGTAAAATTCATGTTTTCATCAGACAGACAGGAAACAATCGCCGCGAAATATGCGCAAGGCACGCTGGGAAGATGGTAATATCCTCCTTTATATTTCCTAATTTCCAAATTTTGCAGAATTTATGTAAAAATATAGTCATTTTAATATTTGATGTTCATAATGAAGCCATATTTACTAATATACCTAAAAGACACAAAAAAATTCCTTGATATTTCTTAATTTCGAAATTTTGCAGACTGTAGTAAAATATAAAATTTTTGATATTTGACGCTCATAATGAAGCGAAATTCACTACAGGAGGAAGAATTGAAGTTTCGTCAGTTCTCTTCTGTTTCCTTCAGTTGTTACCTTTAACAACAAGTGAGTTACGTTAGTCAACAAGAACGCACATCACTGACACACTCGCCTGTGGCTCATCTGCATGCCACCTCTTTGTTTTTACTATATATTTTTTGTCATATAAGTTTATTACTGAATAGACACAGGACATCATATGGAATCTATCTGTTTTGATAGGAAGGTAACGGCACCTATAAAAAGTAAAATGAAAGATTTTCCATGCGCTGACACGGGTGAGAGCGAAAAAATCTTTGTCAGAAGAAAGAATAATAAATTACAAACCTGTTGGTCTGTGGAAAAATTGCAAACATATTTATATTCCTTTTTTATGTAATATGAAAGAAACTGTAAAAGTGGATATCTCCCTAAGCTACACTTATCATGATTGTATGCGAGGAAATAAAGAAAAAAGAAAGAAGAAAAAAAGAAAAAGGAATGAAGTTTCCCCAAGTGTCTTTTTTAGACT
Source organism: Porites lobata (assembly GCA_942486035.1). Classification (NCBI taxonomy): domain Eukaryota; kingdom Metazoa; phylum Cnidaria; class Anthozoa; order Scleractinia; family Poritidae; genus Porites; species Porites lobata. Next base: position 1,297,432 of record CALNXK010000093.1, read on the forward strand.
AAGATATTGTATAATATTGCTTTGATCATTCTCTCGGCGTGTAACTTTTAGGCTAATTTACCGGTTATGGAAAAATTATTTTGAATCACAGCAAAAACAGTCCAGTTTAAGCTTGTTTAGACCGACGTACTTAGATTAGGGAACAATCAGAGGAGGTCACGACTTGATATTTTTGGCGTGCTAACGAAGAAAGGTGACCAACAGCTATGAGCATAACCGAAGCATTGCACTGATAGCAGACAGTACACGCTATCTAATCAGTGATTTTCAGTACTTATCTTGGTACGGCATTTAGTTTGCTACTCAGTCTCTCCTTTGCGAAGAGTTCATAACAATACTTAGCAAAAGAAACCTTCAAAGAATCTGACATGTAAATCGTGGTTAGAAAAATGATCTAAAAGGTTATCTGTTTAAACTTCCTTTGTTCCCCTATGACATAACATAGTAGTTATGCTACCCTGCGAGCAGAGGCTACATTTTCGCGGTATGAGCTGGCGTGCGAAAAGTAGCCTCTGCTGACAACCGTTCAATTTTCTATCGTGCATGCGCAAAATTCGTCACGCGATTCGCAAGCAACTGGTTCGTCAAATCTGCGTGAGATTCGCGGGAAAACTACCTGCGAACTACTCTCCTCGAGCTTCTGTTTTGTTTTTCTGCTTCGCCCCTTCTGGTTTTAACTATTTTAGCCGCAAAATTTCCACGGATCGTCTTTTTTAGGAAAGTATTTTTATGCTATCAACTGTAGTAAGTTCTGTCTGTTTTGCGAGAAGCACATTTTTCCGGCTTTAATATTACCTATTTATAGTTGTGCTCAAAGTGAAAAATGAAATTCGCCGACAACGCTACGCAGAAGTGATGTTTGAAATATATTGGATGCTGTAGTCTCACGATTGTGTTTTAAACTAATATTATGAATGAACATAGACAAAACAGTAGTCAAAAAAATTATTTATCGAAAAATTTTATTCGACAACCCATAATTTTATCCTTAAAAGCAATTCGCGTAATACTAACTGGATTGTGGATCATTTCACGCAAGTAAAAGCTGCCGAAGACATCAAATGTCAACGCCAAAATCCGTCTCAAGTCGTATAAAACATCTATGAAACAACTATAAATACTTAAATTTCCATTTAAAAACGAAACTTCCTTGACCATTGATGTGCAAGTTGTACCTGAAAATTCTTTAAAAACTTTGCCGCCTTGGTTTCTTTTCAGAACAGGAGAAGCTTTCCACCGTGAAGAAACCAACCAGGTTGAAGTCCTTGAGGGCGAATCAGTGTTCAGCCGAAAGCTTTTTTTCTACTTCTTCCACCAAAAGAAAACTGATCGATGATTCTTTTGAACATTCCGGTTCCCATTTGTGTCTTAAAACAGTGCATTTAGCCTCGCATTGAGAGGCGACACAACAAAAATCACCGCAGTATCCATTTTCTTTTCCTGGCAAACAAGAACTACCATAATGATAAATTAACGATCTTTACACGGTCCCGTAAGAAGCACCGGCAGCAGCTTGTTTTGGTATTCCGACGGCTTTAAAATACAGAGCTTATTCAAGTTGTTGACGACGCTCTTTTAAACACATAAACAGGAATGTTTGAAGTTGTTTTGAACTTTTCCTGTTGCTACGTTCGAGCTACGTTGATCCGCGTTCGTATGCGAGAATTTGGCGCGAAGGAATGCATGAAGGCGCAGTAATGGTCAGCGTTCATTCGCTGACGCAAGACTCACGCAATGCTCTAAACCGGTCAAGAACAAGAAAAAACCCGTTTTTTTAATTTATTCGTCCAGATTTCTGGACGGATTTGAACGGTTGTCGGCAGAGGCTACTTTTCGCACGCCAGCTCATACCGCGAAAATGTAGCCTCTGCTCGCAGGGTATAGTTATGCCGGACTTGTTTTCAGTTCCTTGATTTATTGCTTAATGATTTTGATAAGCAAAAGATAGTCATGCTTTCAGTTAAGATCCATAAGAACTCGTTTGGTTGGCGCTGAATCAAAATTAGGGACTTTAAGATACAAGAACGCGGACGTCATCAAAGACGCCGTAGCCGCGTGGGACCTGTGTCGAAGACGCCGTGTTTGTGGCGGGAAAAATAAGTTAAGATGGCGGGATTCAGCGACGCGGCCACTTATTGATAGAGAAGAAAAGTAGCGAATTTGTTTTTCTCTCCGAAGTAACAGATACTAGTTATATTAGTGTTTTTAGTGCAAATGGCGACTTTTAAAGAAACCCGAGAAGTTTTGCTTGCTAGCTATGCCTGTAGTATCATTACGGATGAGGAATTTTCTTTACTTTTCGAAGAAAACAGTTCAAGCAACTTAGACTTCCCTTACGACAACTACCCGCCGTTCAATTTGGAGAGCCAAAGTGAAGCTGAGTGTAGGGCGAACTTCAGGGTTGAAAAGCACCACATTCCTCTGGTAGAACATGTTCTTCAAATTCCGCAATTCTTCGTATGCGACCAGGGAACGGTTTGCGAAGGAACAGGAGGGCTTTGTATGCTTTTAAAGCGATATGCCTTTCCTTGTCCATACTCCGACATACCTATTTTTGGACGACCGGTTCCAGAATTTTGTATGATAAGCAACACTGTAACAGACTGGATTTATGCGCATCATAGCCACAGAATCACGCAGTGGAACCAAACCATTTTAAATCCACTGGAGCTGGAAAAGTATGCGGAAGTTGTTTTCAACAAAGGTGCGCCACTAAGCAATCGCTTTGGTTTCGTAGATGGAACCGTGCGCCCACTGATTACTCGACCTGGGGAAAACCAGCGACTACTCTACAACGGTCACAAACGCGTACATGGATTAAAGTTTCAGTCCTTAGTCCTACCAAATGGGTTAATTGCACACTTGTATGGTCCAGTAGGTAAGCCACACTGCTAACAAACTAAAAATAATATTTTAGCTTGCAAGCCTCCACTGCAGTTACCCTACAAACAAACCTACTACAGGAAGATCTAAAATTGCTTTCATTGCTTACTCTTTCTTAAGTCTCCTCCCAATTACTATGCTTATTATAAGAAGAAGGGTTAAAACAATTGTGAGAAAAGCAAATTCGCATTTCACGGGCTTTTCCAATGACCACCCTCACCCTCATCCCCAACCGCCCCATTTTCTTTGCCACTCTCTGTCAGTAAAGAAGTAAACTGCATGGATAGCATATCAACACTGCTTTCTATTTATTAACTTAAGTTTCTTATCTTGTCTTAACAGAAGGTAGGAGGCATGACGCAGCAATGTTGGCAGAGTCTGGCCTTTACAACAGTCTCCGGGCGCATGCTGTCTCAACAACTGGCCAACCGATGTGTATATACGGGGATCCAGCATATCCCCTTCGAATGCATCTCCAGGGACCTTTCCGGCAGCGAGTACTGACTCCCCAACAGCAAGCTTACAACAGTTCCATGAGTGCAGTTCGCTGTTCCGTTGAATGGCTTTTTTCTGATATTTTAAATTATTTCAAATTTCTTGATTTCAAACGGAATTTAAAGATAGGGCTAAGCCAAGTAGGCAAAATGTACATTGTCTGTGCAATCCTTCAAAATGTTTTGACATGCTTTTACGGTAATTCAACATCCCAGTTTTTTGACCTAGATCCACCTTCTCTAGAGCATTATTTTTCCTAATCATGCTGTTTTGTAACCACCCAACATAAGACCTAAAAACTGTTCTACGTTTATATGGGAAGATACCAAGAAAAGTAAATCAATGTCAAATAAAATTAAACACAACGAATAACTTGGCTTTATTATGGTTGTCAGCATCAAATTTAAATCCAGTCATGAAAAATGTAAAATTTTAACCTTCTAAACACGTCGAAATAAAGTCCAAACTCCAGTCATTAAACATCTAACACGGTTACAGTTCTGATTGTCTTTCGCCGGATTGAAGTCCAGGCCAACTTAGTTCAAGTTTATATAACAACAAAGTAAACCGAGACCTGAAGCACCGCAAGGAATTTAAAAAAGAACCGAGTTTGTTTATTTCGGAACTAGTGTTTCAATAATCTTCATCATTGCTGTGGTTTGCAGCTGCTGCTGCTGCATTAGTAAGGATTGCATGTCATGCATTTGTTAATGCTGTTCCTGTTGTTGTTTTAACATTTGGTTGAACATATAAGTTTGCTGATTTTGGGCTATAGCCATCTTCTCTTGCTCCTGTTTTCTCAAATCCAATTCTTGCTTCTTAATATCCATGTCTTGCTCCGCCTTTAGTTTAAGAAACTCTAACGCTTCGCTACCACTTCTTCTGCTTTTTTTCGCTTTGCTCTGCCCCTCCACGGACTTTCTCTTCTGTGTTTTCGCTAATGTCTCCATAGCAGTTCTGCGCATCTCTTCTGCTTTCAGCCTGTCTCCTTCCATCTTGTCCCTCTTTTCGCCATCTTCCAAATGGTGCTGCTCATCGGCAGACTCTTCCATGGCAATAACTTGTTCTATAGCTTCATCTAATTCAGTTTTCGTAGGGCTTATACCACTTTCCTTCAATTCCTTGGTCTCTTTTCTTTTAAATCTTTGCACCAAAACCCCGATATGGTCTCGAACTGAGCTTTTATCCACAAAAAAAAAAAAAAAACAGGATCTTTAATGCTGTTTAGGGTATCCGCCACTCTTTGCCACAAGGCACTTCGCTGAACGGATTTCTTCTTTGCACTGAATGGGTTTACAAAGATTATTTCTCGGCAAAAAACCACATCATGTTCCTCCGTCCAGTTCATAATCCTGCCGACAAAAATAAGCGACATATACATTTTTTTAATATACGTGCACAGCTACAAGAAAATAAAAGCAAACCTTGAATGTTGTACTATATGCGGAAATCACTTCTAGAAAATAATTTGAATCTATCGTTTACAGCCGCAAAGTCTTGGACGTCGGCTGGCCAAGCCAAGTGTGTGTAAAGTTATAAACTCGCTACTCTGTAGGACCTGCTTAATATAGCAAACATTTTGCCGTCAGAGGCACTTATTTGGTAAACATAGTCGTTTACATGTTTCTGTTAATTTGTTTTGTTGTCTTTTCTTTAAAATCTCACACAACTTAGCTTCTGCGGGAAATAGTGCGTGAATTAAATTCCCGCAAAATGAAGCGTAGTGCGAGTAACCAAGATCTGTGAATAAATTTAACCAGGATGGGAAAATCTTCGACAAGAAGGAAATAATCGGGAACAACATTGTTTTTACACAACAAATCGTTTTGTTTCTTTAGCCGTAATTCACTGAACGAAGAATGCAAAAATCTACTCACTGCGGTTTGGAATTCGAGGCCATGGCAACTGATGTTTTCTTGTGTTTACTGTTCGCAAGTTCAACTGAGCCTGAAGGGAAACAACAACAAAAAAAAACATGAGGAATATATCCGGGATAATTAAGCTTTCGATATACAAACAAAAAGTGCCAATTCACTGTCTTAAATAAGTCAAAATAGGTTGAAATACTTACAGTTTGTCAACAACGTCAAAATGGTCTTCAGCGCGTTCGTCTTGAGCAAGGACGCGGCTTGTTTACGTCATGATCATGCGCAGTGGAAGTCATTTTGGGTATTTCTACTTCCGGTTGGCTTTCGTCACGTCCGCGTCGTTGTATCTTAAAGTCCCTATTATTATTAATAACAAGCACCAACCCACCTTTAGGTAGGTGCTTAAAGAGGCTGCAACCTCAAAGTTTTTTTGGGATGCTAGAAATAGGAAAGGCAAAAGTGGACCGTCAACAAAAACAAGGCAATAATCATTATTCATATGACATTGTGTGGAATTGTCAAAATTGCTTTTGTTAAAACTACAGAACTTTCAGTGCGATATCTCTTTTGGCCGCCTAAGTGCACTATGTAAGTGTATAGACATGAACATGTAATGAGAAGCTGTAAAGGTTACTCCAGAGAAAAAGCCAACTCCAACAAAACGTGCGTGTCTATGAATACGTACTGAATAATTGATACGGTGATAATGAGATAATGAAGGTAAAAATTGAAACAATACCTACACGTACGACGACTTACTTTCAAAGGGAAGTTTGTTCGAGAAGGAAAAAAGACACATATAACTACGAACCATAAAAGAAAATGAAATAAGAAAGTAACCAGCGACAGTAAAACAGGAGCAGAAAAAATATTTACTATTTTTCACTGATGAGCACGTAGCACTAGTCTATTCAGTGATGTGTTTTGGTTCAACTCTCATCATTATGATGGTTCAGTGTTTCACTGTTTTGTTGATTCTCTGTATTTCTGGGAGATCACTGGGAACAACCACCTCACCTCAGCAACAAAACACTGCAAAATAAATATGATACATGAGGTTGCGATAACAAGGTTGCAATAAGTAGAAAATAATTATAGTCGAGAACCCGACAAATGTAATTCATTGTTTAAAATACTCCAGTGTAAACCTCGGAGCTCTACAAAGTGCAGTAAAAAATAAATACAAATATTAAAAATGTCCGGTATCTTGTTCAAATATAATAGACAAGATAAATGGTTAAAATGTTCTCAAACTGTCAAATATCAATAATTTCACATGTAAAAATATCGTATTTTTACGTGTGTTCAGATACCACATTTCTCGGTGGTAGAAATCCTTGTAAAACACTGCAGTTTATATAATAATATTAATTTAAAGCTTTTTACTGATTTTTCCAGATCAAACCATTATGGCACAGAGTGGAAACGGAGCAGCATGGGAGAGTGATGTTACATCACTTGGTACCGGACAACAGCTGAACTTTGATGATGACACACTAAAAGGTAAAGATTCTTACAACTGTTAATAGTGTATCACCAACAGGACTTTAACTTAGCAAAATAATGAGGAATGAAATAAAAGATACAGAAAAGGAAAAAAAACCGTCATTTGATAACATTCAACATACTGAAGTGGTTAAAAAGTCAAAGTCGTTTAACGTTGTCTTAACTGAAGGTGGTTTTATCCTTTTATCTAGATAAGGCTTTTTCTAAAATTTGTGGTTGACGACTAATTACTTTATCTTGTGGATTCACCGTTATATACAGTGGTGCATTAGCTCTCGGCAAGTACAAGTACTATTTTCCCGTTAACCGAAGGATGAACACGTACTGCATAACGCCTTAGTAGTGTTCTCTGGAGCAACAAATTTAATGTATTTCCAGCTTTTTAGCATTTTTAACGTCAGAAAGTGAGGAACTGAACGACCAAATTTGCCACTATATCACAAATCTGTGACCAATGTCATGGTCAACGCCATTTATGAATTAACAAGTGACACCATTTGCCTAACCGGGAAGAAATGATCTCTCTCATATATGTTGTTTAGTAATCTCTAGCAAAGAGACGAAGACGGAAATTAACACCAAAAAAGTTGCACACGGTTTTCCCGTATTGTACTCTTATCTTTTGTTTTCACAATTATAATTCACCATTTTATTTCTGTTTTCTTTATTTATTTTTTCTATCACTTTTCCCACCGAAAGGATCAGTTTATTGTTTCAATCGCCTCCTTCGAATAATCGCCCCCTATAAAGGAAAAATTTGAAATAATCGCCTCCCAAAACCACACCCCCGCTCGTCCTTTGAGTTCTCGCTTTCTGGTCCTGTTTTTATCCCTCGTCCCGAATATCACTTCCAAAGATCTGCTAAATGCCGCATCCCGCCTGTTGCAGACCACCTACCCCCCCACAGCCTTCTTTGTTTGAGGGAAGGGGGTCTGTTACAGGTTTTCCCAAGGCTTAGAGGTGAGTATGGAACAAGTGAGAACTGCGAAAGCTGGAGACCAGCGAGGAGAGCGCAAGCGGAGAGTGATAGGAAGGAATAAGAGAGAAAGCTTCATTTTTTCTCCCCTTCCCATCACAACTTTCGCCCCCTTTCCTTAACAATTAACTCAAATATTTCCCGAAAAGTGATCGCGAGCGAATGGGAACAATGCAGGGGAGGGGAGGGGAGGGGGAGGCTGTACACGGGCTATACACCATGAGGTTTAATGACATTTCAACCTGCTTCATTTTTAGCAATAGCTGAGGTGTACAAAACCGAAGGCAATGAAGCGTACTTACAGGAAGATTACAGCAACGCCGTTTACTTTTATACTAAGGGAATTAAAGTAAACTGCAAGGACGAAGACCTAAAGGCGAAAATGTACAGCAATAGAGCTTATGCAAACCTTCGTTTAGGTAAGGCTACTTGTATTTTGAAAATAAAGAAATATTGCTTATTTTCTGATTGGTTAACCACTGATGTTGAATGTTTGCCAGTGTGATCACATGACTTGCTTTGGAATGGTCCGTCAGGGGGTTTCCAGATTTCACTGATCTTATTTGCTTTGAGTTTGCTTTGCTGCGTTTGCTGTGAGTAATTTTTGTTTGTTTGCATTTTTAACATTCATAGGAAACTACATTTACTCCCTGGTAGATGGACAAAACGCCAGGGACATTCGACCATTGGCAATCAAACCAATAATAGCAGGTAATTTTAGAAGAATTTTTTTAACTATTTAGTATCTAAGAAACAGAATGGATCATAATTATACTAGTAATGTTGGCAAGCATTCTATTTACCCCCTTCTTGTGAAAACACCAAAAGTTCAAACGGATACAAAGTTCAAACGTTTAAATAATATGGAAGAAATTAGACTTTAGATTTGGAGTCCAGGGTGTAACAAAGTCATCATCAAATGTTTGTTTGCTCACGGGCTCTTTTATAGTACAAAAATGGCAATTACGGTTATTCGTAGGCTACTTGCGACATAGTTCTTCATTCTCTTGAACATAGGCACGTATGACGTGCATGAACTATCATGGATGCTTCAGTGTAACTGTACCACGAATGTACCCATTTAAGCCTAATTTTAGAGTGGCTTATTGTTTGAAATTGTCCGGAAATTGGGTGTTGCTGTACATGAAAATGATAAAAGTAGCAAATGACAGTTTAAAACGCGAAAGTTGCGCAAAACTGAGTCTATCCTTATCGCTATAGAAAACTTATCCTGAAGGATTATATGCTTCTGGTTCATCACACTGCGACAGACATACAAAGATACTAATACACTATAAAACTCCGACAAATGAGAAGTAAAGGCAAACATGGAAAACCCGAACAAACTTCCATAACAAATTGGTTGTACAGTAATTACCTTGGAGAAAAAGCCTTTAAACGCGGTGATTTTAAAATAGCCCGGGATTATTTCGAGATGACTTTGAATGAAGCCAGAGAGATCAGGAATAAAAACCCAGAAACAGTTAGCCTTGGCAACCTTGGCCTCGCCTATCACCATCTGAGTGATTTCAAAAAAGTAATCGAGTTTTATCAGCTGGCTCTAAAAATCGCAAAAGATACTGGAAACAAAGATCAAGAAGGAACTAGATATAACAACCTTAGCAGTGCCTATCAGTCTCTCAGTGAGTTCAAAAAAGCAATCGAGTTTTATCAGCTGGCTCTAAAACTCGCAAAAGATACTGGAAACAAAGATCAAGAAGGAACTATATATAACAACCTTGGCAGTGCCTATCAGTCTCTCAGTGAGTTCAAAAAAGCAATCGAGTTTTATCAGCTGGCTCTAAAAATCGCAAAAGATACTGGAAACAAAGATCAAGAAGTAACTAGATATAACAACCTTGGCAGTGCCTATCAGTCTCTCAGTGAGTTCAAAAAGCAATCGAGTTTTATCAGCTGGCTCTAAAACTCGCAAAAGATACTGGAAACAAAGATGGAGAAGGAACTATATATAACAACCTTGGCAGTGCCTATCAGTCTCTCAGTGAGTTCAAAAAGCAATGGAGTTTTATCAGCTGGCTCTAAAAATCGCAAAAGATACTGGAAACAAAGATCAAGAAGGAACTAGCTATAACAACCTTGGCCTTGCCTATAAGTCTCTCAGTGATTTCAAAAAAGCAATCGAGTTTTATCAGCTGGCTCTAAAAATCGCAAAAGATATTGGAAACAAAGATCAAGAAGGAACTATATATAACAACCTTGTCAGTGCCTATCAGTCTCTCAGTGAGTTCAAAAAAGCAATGGAGTTTTATCAGCTGGCTCTAAAAATCGCAAAAGATACTGGAAACAAAGATGAAGAAGCAGCTACATATAACAACCTTGGCAGTGCCTATCAGTCTCTCAGTGATTTCAAAAAAGCAATCGAGTTTTATCAGCTGGCTCTAAAAATCGCAAAAGATACTGGAAACAAAGATGAAGAAGGAACTATATATAACAACCTTGGCAGTGCCTATCAGTCTCTCAGTGAGTTCAAAAAAGCAATGGAGTTTTATCAGCTGGCTCTAAAAATCGCAAAAGATACTGGAAACAAAGATGGAGAAGGAACTAGATATAACAACCTTGGCAGTGCCTATAAGTCTCTCAGTGAGTTCAAAAAAGCAATCGAGTTTTATCAGCTGGCTCTAAAAATCGCAAACGATACTGGAAACAAAGATGGAGAAGGAGCTATATATAACAACCTTGGCAATGCCTATCAGTCTCTCAGTGAGTTCCAAAAAGCAATGGAGTTTAATCAGCTGGCTCTAAGAATCGCAAAAGATACTGAAAACAAATATCAAGAAGCAGCTGTATATAACAGCCTTGGCGTCGTAAATCAGTCTCTCGGTGATTTTAATAAAGCGATCGAGCTTTATGAGCGGAGTCTAAGAATCCAAAAAGATATTGGGATGAAAAATGGAGGGGGACCTACATATATAAACCTCGGCGATGTCTATAAGCGTCTCGGTAATTCCAAAAGAGCGATGGAATTTTATCAGCTAGCCACAAGTATAGCAAAGGAGACTGGAAACAAAGATGTTGAACAAGGCGGATATGATAGACTTGCTCAAGTTCTTTGGTGTCTTGACAAGTACTCCAAAGCCGAGGAGTATTTTAAATCCTGTATTGAACTGGTAGAAGAAATGAGAGTCCTTCTTGAAGGAAACGACGAGTGGAAAATCAGCTTTCGGAATGAACGTGATTGCTTTAGTCGTTTACTGAGACTACAGTTACAACAACGCACTGAACGTAAGACTCTCGAGGCCCTTTTAACAGGTGGGAGGGGACGAGCAGAAGCTCTTATGGACCTCTTGGAATCGCAATATGGTGTCAGGAAATCGATTCGTTCACAGCCGAAACAGCAGATGGAACTTATCATTTCAAACCATATTTCGTCACCCACGTTATTTCTAATGAATGATACCCAGTCAGTGAATATCTGGATGCTGTTAAAGTGGGGAAAGCTTTGTGACTTTGTGCAACAGGAAGTTTGCAGTGATGACTTGACATCAATGACTTACCAAACATAGAAACAGATTGGTGTGAACAAAAGCCTGTGGAAAAAGATTCGCCCCCAGCTGCAGAGAGAGATCGAAGACCAGGGTGGTGCTTTAAAAGTATTATACGACATATTCATCGCTCCAATTTCACACTCGATAGGTGACGAACTCGTCATTGTCCCTGACGGTTCATCGTCCTTGATTCCTTATGCTGCCCTCGTGGACCAAAACTCCAGGTATTTAAATGAAACGCGTAGAATTAGATTGATTCCATCACTGACAAGCTTATGGCTGCTGGCAGAATGTCCGGAGGACCGCCATAGTTCATCCGAGGCTCTACTTGTTGGCAACCCGTGGGTGGAAACTGTACGCATCAAAGGCTGCAAACCGTTTCCGCAGCTTCCAGGTGCTGAGGAAGAGGTAAAAATGATTGGGCAAATTCTAAACTTCTAGCCTCTCACCACAAAAGATCGGGTTTTAAGCGGGCTCAACTCAGTTTCGTTAGTGCACATAGCAGCTCATGGTCGTACAGAAACCGGAGAAATCATTTTGTCTCCTAATTTTTCTAGTAGTGCCAAAAGACCTAAAGAGAAAGACTTTCTTTTGACGATGGCAGATGTGTTGGATGCAAAAGTGCGCGCCAAGCTTGTTGTCTTAAGCTGCTGCAACAGTGGGCGAGGAAATATCAAAGTCGAAGGAGTGGTTGGTATTGCACGTGCCTTTTTAGGAGCCGGTGCGCGTTCTGTTATTGCCATACTGTGGGCGATTGATGACGAAGCCACTCTTGCGTTTATGAAACCTTTTTACGAACATTTAGTAGCAGGGCAAAGTGCAAGTAAGTCCCTTCATCAGGCCATGAAATGGATGAGGAAGTCGGAAAAATTCAATGCCGTGAAGCACTGGGCTCCATTCGTGCTGATCGGTGATGACGTGACATTGAATTTCGGTCAATGAAAGGTGAGATCCTCTCTGTAAGATAAGATAGAAAAATAATCACATGTTCGTAGACTGGAGAAATGAAAGGGCTTTTATCTTTGCCTCCGCTCTTAGATTTGTTGCACCTGATTGTTTGAAGACCGGGAAGCCTTTCACTTTCGGCAATGAGTACGATTGAGAAACAAACAACACGACAGAAAAGTAGTCATTTTGTTGTGTGGTTGTTACCTTTAGTTTTGTTTTTCAGTGTTGCTATTTTTAAGATTTTGCCAGCTTTATGATGAACAGTTTATAGACTTTTATAGACTTAGAAACTTAAAGATTCAATGTATTTCCCATATGATTAGTTCCTGAGTTTTTGTCTAGTAGTATCCATTTGAAGGGTTTGTTAAACCAAGTTTTGGTTCTTTGAAGTAGGCTTGTTTGTCGAGTACAGCTGACCTTAGGTTTTACCCACAGTCGAGTTCCTGTTTAGTACGTTTTGTCCTTCTGGGCAGTTTCACTGTTAGCATTTAATTGGCTCCTTGGTATTTGTAGGTTGCGGCTGTGTAGGCTTATCTTACTGTAGCAAAGCTGTTGCGATATAGGCGATAAGGTATTCAATAGAAACTCTTCCGGTCAGCTAACTCAAAACAAGTCTACAATTTACTTATTTAATTCGCTGTGTAAGCTAGTAGAGTTAGTTGAGTAGTAGAGTTGTTGTCAGAAGCTTTTAAAGAATAAACCGCTATCTAAAGAGAAAGAACACAGAGTCTTGGTCCTCTCGTTCAAAAGCCAAGCGAGCTACACAAGCCCCCAACATACTTGGTGGAGAACTCCTTTGAAGAATCACTACAATTGTGAGTGGAACTTTGTGTTTGTTAGCATGCCTTTCTGTTGCAAGCTAGTTTAGTCCTGTAGTTTTCTTTGCTTTTGATAATGCTCGAACTTGTGTAAGGCGTAGTTTATTTTCAGTATACGTGTCGGTTAGTTTGTGAATTAGTTATGGCTGCTATGAGTCAATTTGAAAGTTCGGTTTTCTTTTGATGTGTTTGTCGCTTTTCCCTTTTATGACTGTCGTTTTTCATTTTATTGCCTTCGTTTTTGAGTCTTTGGAAAATTTGGCTTATGTTGAACTTTTCCACTTGTCATCCTGATTACTAGGCAGAGAGCGCGAACCCTGGCTGAGGGGGCCGTTCGCCAGGAAAATTTGGCTGTGAATTCAGGTTCGAATGAGTGGCCTGCCCCTCCTCCACCCGTTCAGCAGTCTAGAGAACCGTTGTTCCGTTCATTTTTACGGTCAATTAATAGATCACCCAGGGCTGAAGCACAAGCACAGGCGTTAAGTGCAATTCCGACTCCCAGTGAATGCTCTCTAGTTTCTTTTTGTATCAGCGACCACGAATCCGACTCTGAAGAAGAAATTATTTATGAAAACGTAGAGCCCAGAGAGAATTGTCCTAGTCGTGAAAGTATAAGTGAACATTCAATTCAGGAACCGCATAATTCATTTGTTGATAGTTCTTTAGAGTCAGATCGGTTGTCTCTTGCACCAGTCTATGCCGAAATGGAAGATCAAGTTAGTCAGTTATGTCGAGCAGTTGAGCGAATGCAGGCTTCTGTTAACTCACAGGGTAGAAATGTCGGTGTGAAATCGTCAGTAACGTTTCCAGTTTTTAGGGGAGATGAGTGTGAGGACGCTCATGAGTTTATTAGGAATTATAAGAGGGCTGGTAGATTAAATGGTTGGGACGACAACAATTTAGCGTTGGGGCTTCCTCTCTATTTAAAGGGTCATGCTAGCGCGTGGTTTAAGACTTTGCCTACGGTTGACGAGATGTCTTTTGACGAGTTGTCTGAGCAATTAATCACGCATTTCGCCTCCGGAGCCAGCGAGTGGCGCGTAAGACAGGCGTTAGGGCAGCGGCGACAACTGGAGAAAGAATCAGTTGCAGAGTACTCTTATAGCCTCCGAACTCACTGTGCGAGAATTAATTTGCCTAGATCTGAGTGGACACATTATTTTGTGCAAGGCCTCCTACCTGAAATCCGAGAATACGTTATTTTGCAACAACCTGAGAATTTGGAATCGGCAGAGAACTTTGCTAAGTTAAAGGAATCGGTGCTTGCTGGGTCGAGTAAACGTACAGATTTCAACCCTAAAGAGGTATCGGCACAGATTTTGGAGGAATTGACGAAAGCAATTAATCCTAAGGAAAAGTCAATTAGTGCCGTGAGTCAGGACCCTTACGTGAGCAAGTCTGAAATGAAAGAAATTATTAGAGACGAGTTTCGAGAGTTAATGGGAAGTGCTAGTTCTAGACCCAGCGGTTATAACCAGCGCTCTAACCAGTCTTTTCAATCAAGGGGTTTCCGGTCCCGTTTTGGCGATGCCGTTTGCTATAATTGTGGTCGGAAGGGGCATACTTATTATTTTTGCCGCTCAAAACCTGATCCTAGAAATTCTCGTCGTGGAGGCGGTAGACAAAATTTTTATCGGAATAGAGGTCAAGATGCTTCTAATTGGCAATCTAAGCAGCAGGGAAACTGAAGTGCGCCCCTGTCTCGTTACAAAATGAACCCGTGATGGGGGCTTCAAAAGTTGTAGAGCGGAATCAAAGTTTATCGCCAGGATCGTGCGACGCTGATAAATTTGCTTTCAGTAAAGCGCGGCCTGTCGATGTTTCAGTAGATACAAAAGCTGATTTTGGGCAAAATGTTGTAAATAAGAGTAATTTCCAGACCTCGCCAAAACAATCTTCTGATTACCCACGTCAAGGAAGTGGGCTGTCAAAACAAGGCACTTGTGTTGAGAGTAATATTGTTGTTATTCTATCAGTTGTTTTTGCTATCATTATTAAGTTACTTGAGTTATTTGAAGGAGTCATAACAAGCATGGTTAATGTACTCAATCGACCTCCAATGTTTCAAAGCAAGTATCCCGGCACCGGAAAGCCAGGTGTTTCTGCTTTGTCTGTTCAGGATAAATTTCCTTTATATTCGTCTGAGGCCTTTAAAGAAGAGAAACCCCAGAATTTTGTTATTGTTAAAGAAAACAGTTTAGTTTTTGAAGAGGTTGATGTTAATGTTAATGACACAGTGGATTTTCAAGATGTTGTTGTTTCGGAGGTCATACCCAGTGATGTTAAGCTTAATGAGATAACTGATAGCGGAGTGCCTTTACCTAATAACAATTCGCCTAAAAGCGATAGTATAGTAAACAGTGCACAGGGTTCAGCGAGTTCGTCCGTTCCGAGTGTTTTAAATGATTTTCACAGCGAAACGGGAGTAGAGATAGAATGTAACACCGCTTTATATGCGAATTCTTGTACAAAGCCTATTTCAGCTTGCGTTGATAATGGAGTAGAAGAACCAGATAGTAATATTTCTCTTCCTTTTGTGACTGGAAGCTCTACTTTGCCTGTTAGTATAGAGGGTCATAATTTTTATTGTTTAATAGATTCAGGAGCTGCTGTCACAGCAGTAAGTGCTAAAGTGTGGCGGAAGTATTTGTGTCACGCTTACCCTAGGCTAGATGGACCTGATTCGGAGAGTGTGACTACCGTCAATGGTTCCTGTTTAACTATTCTGGGAAAGACACCAATAAAATTTGTTATTGATTCTCATGAGTTTCCTTTTGAAGCCCGCGTGATTGAAAATTTGTCTTATGATGTTATCCTTGGTAGAGATTTTCTTAAAGAATTTTGTTTTAAGGTTATTTTGAAAATGGTTCGGTGAATTTTCCTTCTGAACCAGATCCCCTTCCTTTTAAGGGTGTACACTTAAATGATGATAGTGATTTGACGGATAAAGCTTTTATTTCTTCGGTCCATGCCTCTCGTACTTTTGTTATTCCACCTCAGTCAGAAATTTTGGTTTCAGGGGAACTCAATTCTTTACCAAGCGCCGTTGGTATTAATGGTATGATTATTCCTAAGTCCGATTTATGCCATCGCTATTCTGTTTTCGGAGCTTCTGAGCTTGTCAGTGTTGCAGATGACGGTATGATCCCAAAAGGTTGGTTAATCCTTCCTTCCAGCCAGTTAAAATTTACCGTAGAACTCGTTTAGCTGATTTTGAGGAGGTAGATCAAAATGTAGCAACCTTCGAGCTAAATGCGACTGAGAAAATTGAGGAGCCGTCCAATTATGAGCAGCGGGAAAAGCACGATTATTCTCAATTGCCTGATTTGTCTGATAGTATTTTGTCAACTGATGACAAAGTTAAGTTTCGTGATTTGTTTGTGAAATACCGTGACGTGTTTGCCCTGTCTGATTCTGAGTTAGGTAGAACGTCGTTAGTTCAACATGTGATAGATACGGGCGATGCCACCCCGATTAAACAAATGCCTTATCGCACCTCGCCTGAAGGTAAGCAAGAAATTGATAGACAAGTTAACAATATGCTCGAACGTGGAATTATCCAAGAGTCAGTTAGTGCTTGGTCTTCGCCTGTTGTTTTAGTTAAGAAGAAAGGTGGTTCTATGAGATTTTGTGTTGATTATCGTAAGTTGAACAAGGTAACGAAGAAAGATAGTTTTCCCTTGCCTCTGATTGCTGATACTTTAGATTCTTTAAGTGGAACAAGCGTTTATAGCACCCTTGACATGAAGGCAGGTTACTGGCAAATAGAACTTGATCCTTCTGCTCGAGAAAAATCTGCTTTCGTTACTCATAATGGTCTTTACGAATTTTTAGTCATGCCTTTTGGTCTTACGAATTCTGGAGCAAGTTTTCAAAGGCTTATGGGCCATATCTTGAGAGGACTGGAGTATCGATTTGCACTTATATATATAGATGATATAATTATATTTTCTAGGTCGGTTGAAGAGCACTTAGTACATTTAGAAGAAGTCTTTGGGAGGCTTCGTCAAGCTAATGTTAAGTTGAATCCGAAGAAATGTAGCTTTGTTAAACAAAAGGTAGAATATCTCGGTCATGTTGTAACTCCTGAAGGTGTAAGTCCCAACCCAGGCAAGGTTCGTGTTGTGCAGGAATTCCCTACTCCAACTAATTTAAAGGAACTTAGAAATTTCTTAGGTCTCGCTAATTATTATAGGCGTTTTGTACAGGGTTTTTCTCACATAGCCACCCCCCTAAATGCGTTGACTAAGAAGGGTGTTTCTTTTAATTGGACTGAAGAATGTGCTGTCGCTTTCGACAAGCTGAAGCGTGCGTTAGTTTCCGCTCCTGTTTTGGCCTATCCCAACTTTAAGGAGCCTTTTCTGTTGTTTGTTGATGCTAGTTCCACGGGAATCGGTTTTACCCTAGCTCAAATTCAGAATGCAAAAGAAGTTGTAATTGCTTACAATGGGCGCGGTTTAAATCAAGCAGAGCGTAATTATAGTACAACTGAGAGGGAAGCACTTGCGTTAGTCGAAGGAATTAAGAAGTTTCAACCTTAGAATCGCAAATTTACAGTTGTTACTGATCACAGTTCCTTGCGTTGGTTAATGAATGTTAAGGACGCTTCAGGTCGTTTAGCAAGATGGGCTTTACTTTTGCAGCGGTATGATTTTGAGATTGTTCATCGCCCTGGTAAGATTCATGGCAATGCAGATGGTTTATCTAGGCGTCCTTATGTGTCATGCGATTTCAATTCACTCCAAAAGGAGGATTCACAAGTGGCGAAAACTCGAGAGTTGCAAAGGCGTGATCTTGACCTAAGTGAGATAATTGATTACCTAGAAAGTGATGTTTTACCATCAGACGATCGCGCAGCGCGTAAAATTTTGCTCACGAGTGACAGTTTTTATATTGGGCGTGATGGATTACTTTATCATTTAGGTGACAATCGAAAGCGCAATTCTTGGGATTCATTTTCTCAGCTCGTTGTTCCACCAACGTTAAGGTTTGAAATTTTGTCTAACATGCATGACCATGATTCTGGTGCGCATTTTGGGGTCCATAAGACGTTCAATAAGGTTAAACAGAGGTATTGGTGGAAAGGAATGTACAAAGATATTGAACACTGGTGTAAGTCTTGTACTGAATGTTCCATGAGGAAATCGCCTAGAATTTCAAAGAAAGCACCTTTACTTCCAATTCCAGTAGAAAATGCCTTTGACAGGGTAGCAGTTGATGTACTGGGGCCTTTCCCACCTTCAAATAGGGGCAACAGGTACATTGTCGTTTTCAGTGATTATCTTACTAGATGGTGTGAAGCATTTCCCGTTCCAAGCGTTGAAGCCACCGTAATTTCTCGTCTTTTAGTGGATGAGGTCATAGCCAGACATGGTGCACCTAGAGTTTTGCTGACAGATAGAGGGAAAAATTTCCTGTCTAAAGTGGTAGCAGATGTTTGTAAAATCTTTCAAATTCATAAAGTAAATACTTCTAGCTATCACCCGCAGACTGATGGCCTAGTCGAAAGGTTTAACTCTACTTTGTGTCAGTCACTTTCGATGTATGTCTCAAAGAATGAAAAAGACTGGGACGATTTTATACCACTAGTTTTGTTTGCTCATAGAACATCAGTTTTGGAAGTTATCAGCGACTCTCCTTTTTACGTTCTGTATGGCCGTGAGCCTCGTTTACCTGTGGATGTCAAGTATTTACCGCCAGTCGCTGATGACGTTACTACTTCAGTTTTTGAACATCGTAAGCGTATTGTTGAAAGGCTTGAGTTAGCGCAAAATTTGGCAAGAGAAAATTTGCAGCGTGCTCAGCAGAAAATGAAGGATTACTATGATCAGGGTACTAAGGAACCAATTTTTGTGGTTGGTCAGCGTGTATGGGTTTACACTCCTAGGACTAAAAAGGGTTTGTCTAGGAAACTTTTACACAATTGGTTGGGACCATACAGGATAGTAGAACAGTCGTCTCCAGTTCATTTTCGATTGCGTACTGATACTAATAAGAAAGTTACTTTTGCCGTGCATGCTAATCGAATGAAGCCATTTATCGATCCGAGCTTACGACCAATTGAACCTCCACTATTTGATGACCCAAGTGAGCCTTATCTTGATGAGTCAGATATTCCAGATGACTGTTTTGAGTCAGAACTTCCTGTTGATAAAAATATTGAATCTAGTCCACCAGCTTCAGACCCTGCAAATTCGAGCACCCATTCAGATGGTCAGGACCCACCTGTGCAATCGCAATCAAATCCTAATAATTCTGTGATAGACGACGACAGTATTTTTCAAGCTGATCGAATTCTTAAGTCTCGTAGGAGAAAGGGCAAAACGGAGTATCTAGTTCAGTGGCATAATTTTCCAAGAGATCAATCAACTTGGGAACCGGAGCAAAACATTTTGGATAAACGCCTAATCGTTAATTTCAATAAATCAAGGAAGTAGTGAGTCCTCTCATAGTCGATTCATTTTTGTTTTGTCTTTCTTTAGGGATCAAGATTGTATTCAAAGAGTTTTCTTGTAGAGAGATTTCAGTAAATGGATTCCAGGCCCAGATCCCAGCCGTTGCGTTGTCTAATATTTGTTTTTGTTTTTGTTCAGTTTTGCGTGATACGTGCTCAAAATTTTGATTCTCTTACGCAGAGAGTAGCATTTTATCCTGCTCCATTGATGATTAGTCATTCTCCTAAGCCCCTTACTTTTTATGCCGAAACAAAGCTTTTGAATGTTCACACAGTTTTTAATTTTACTGACCTTAGCGGTAGTTTCGCAATGAGTAACAAATCTTGTTCTGTACCTTTGGAAAAGTTCTTTGATCAATTGTTGCTTACAGTTCGCGGTTTTCAAAAAGTTGTTCGTCGGCTTCTTTCTTTGCCAGGCTTTTCAACTTTGGTTGAGTGTGACACTTATTTACCGAGGTATTATCAGTTTATGGTAGGAAAAGGTTTCGAGAATGTCGTGTCCAAGAGCCTATAAAAGTTCTGTGTCTGAGTGTAAAACTTGGGCGTTACGATTCTGCCGCGGCATGTCAGTTGACGAAAGACAGTGGTTGCTAGGGAGAAGCCGCACGCGACGTTCAAATTGGATGTGCCACGCAGGAGGTCTAGGTATTTTTCGCGCGATTTGGACCGGAACAGGCCATAAATGCGAGGAAAATCACGTTAAGAAGCTTAAGGCCACTTTAAGAACTCTGAGCAGTGCTATGTCTATTTCTCAAAGTATGATGCGTGTTATCAACGGAAAAGTTGTGTATTTGTTTAAAATTACCGATCAAATGAACAGTAAATTGGATATTTTGTCTCAGGATTTAAAAATAGTTCAAAACACGTTTACTAGTTGGCAGAGACAACTCAAAAAATTTGCCAATTCGGTCAGATGCCACGAGGGATTGACGATGGAATTTCTTTCTAAATATACTGCGGAAATTAATCGTGCCTTTGTCGCCTTTCTTAGACTTTTTGAAATCCAAGATACTTTAAGCCAGATTTCCCATCTGAACGAGAAACCGTTAGTAGGATATTCAGATTTGCATAAGTTTATTTCTTCGCACTTGTCTGCCAAACTTTCTATTGATCCTTCTTTGAGATTGACTATAACAGCATTAGAGGAAGGTTTGTCAGTCCTTGCAGGCCCTATTGAACATAATGGCCAGAATTTGACTATTTATATTTTATTGTTAGCACCTGAGATCACGGATAAGAATAGTTTCTGCGTCGTAGAACATTTGACGCCTCTCAAGTTTAATATTTCGGGTAAGTGTTTTTCAGGGCCTGTTCAACACACAAACCTTGCTTTAATTAATTGTCCAAATTCAAGGCAGGTAGTGTCTTTAGAAGGATACGATAGGTGTTTTAGTAGTGAAGTAGGTTTCTTATGTCCCAAAAATGTCTTAAAGTCGGTTTCTAGCTTGCAATGGTTGGGTTTTGCTTGGAATCCGAACCTGAAACTTTCTTTCCCGCGAAACCACGAGGTTGCTCCAGACTGTGACCATATCCACCCGCTAATTCATCTTGGAGGCAGATATTTCCTCTCAACAACTTCTGGAACATTAACTTTGAACAGCGGCGAGCTAGATGTTTCTCCATTGGCAGTTTATAACTTTCCCTGCAACGTCAGTGTCATCGGAATGAAAACTAGCTTAGGCACCTGTCCTCAAAGACTGCTGGTATCACTTCCACTGTTTTCAACTGATATGATTACATATATTCAGTGGGATCCGAGCTCAGATGATCTCACTCCACTGGACTTGCATCAAGAATCCCTGGCCATTCCACCACCTATTAAGATTAACCGTACTGTAATTGATAATTTTGATGAATTGTTTCAGCGTTACGATGGCCAGCTTAGTGATACTTTGCAAAAGGCAGACAGTCTTATTGATCAGATAGAAGAAACTACTATTTCCAGTTACGTCGAGTACATTGCTTTCATTGCACTAGGTCTTTCAGTGACCAATTTCATCGTCTTTTGTATTGTTTGCCGATGTATCTTCAGGATATTTGGACGTCGAGCCGTACATACACCTCCTCCTCCTTTGCAAGCACCCGTTTCTGACAACCTTCAGCGGAAGGTATGCGGCCATTGTTCCAAACCCGTAAAGAACGATCGTCGTAAAAAAGCTGCAAGTAAACAGTGTCGTGACCCTCAGCGATTTGGAGCAACGGAGCATTAGCAGGACTTTTCGAGACGAGACATTCCAAGCTTAAAAAAAGGAACTGAACTGTATTTAGTTCTTGCGTTTTTAATTTACCGATGATGTATTACTGTATTAATTTAACTTTGGTTAATTTTTCGAGGTTTTTAGATGAGATTGGGGCTACTCAGTTAGCTTCAGTTAGTGGTCGCTTCTCGTCATTTAAGTATGAGTGTGACAGTCGTTCTTCTAGGCAAGCAACATTTATATTTCATATAAATCACTCTTTTTCGTGGCAATCTACTGATTTGTTTTTAGGGTTGTTTTCTGGTTTTGGTCGATCTCTGAATTGGGAAGTACATAACCTTGTCGAGTTCGTGCATATTTATCATTATTTCATGATTTACGAGCGCTATGTCAGTGACATTTTTCGCGCACCTTTTCCGCAAAATTACTGTCGTTCGTTTCTAGAGAATCAATTCTGCGAAGTGCTGTTTGTTTTCAATTAGAAAACATCCGGTTACCTTTTTCTACCTCATAACCTATGGCTTTCGTGTCACAAGAGTATGAAGAAATTTTTATTTTTGAAGATTTGTTGTTAGCTCATAGTTCAGCTAATTTCCAGCAGTTTGTCAGCAATCGTTTGACAGAGTTAGAGCAGGATTGATCGTTTTGTCACGTCTCATCATTATAGTTTTTGTTATTGTACTGTTTTTGTACTTATAGGTACTATGAATGGATCTTGATTGGCAACGTATCCGCCACATGGCGAAATGGATTTGCATTTTTTGTTTCGAAATGAAGGGTGCCGCCATGTTTGATTGGACAGTTTTACGCTGCAATCACCTCATATGCATCAAGTGCTTCAAGAAGCACGCCGACTTTTTAAAGACTATGCGCTCTTGCCACTGCGGGGCAACGTTTCCCGAGAGCGCATATGAGTACATCGTCACAAATACGCACAGTGGCAGCTGAAGAGATGTCGTAAACTCTTTTCTCTTCCTTTTTGAGACATTTCTTTTTTTTCTATAAGTACTTAATTGACGTATAATCTTTAATTAGTGTATCCGTTTTTCTCCTGTCGGCATCGAGGACGATGCTCAGTTTAGGCGGGGAGGAATGTTGTGTGGTGGTTACCTTTAGTTTTGTTTTTCAGTGTTGCTATTTTTAAGATTTTGCCAGCTTTATGATGAACAGTTTATAGACTTTTATAGACTTAGAAACTTAAAGATTCAATGTATTTCCCGTATGATTAGTTCCTGAGTTTTTGTCTAGTATTATCCATTTGAAGGGTTTGTTAAACTAAGTTTTGGTTCTTTGAAGTAGGCTTGTTTGTCGAGTACAGCTGACCTTAGGTTTTACCCACAGTCGAGTTCCTGTTTAGTATGTTTTGTCCTTCTGGGCAGTTTCACTGTTAGCATTTAATTGGCTCCTTGGTATTTGTCGGTTGCGGCTGTGTAGGCTTATCTTACTGTAGCAAAGCTGTTGCGATATAGGCGATAAGGTATTCAATAGAAACTCTTCCGGTCAGCTAACTCAAAACAAGTCTACAATTTACTTATTTAATTCGCTGTGTAAGCTAGTAGAGTTAGTTGAGTAGTAGAGTTGTTGTCAGAAGCTTTTGAAGAATAAACCGCTATCTAAAGAGAAAGAACACAGAGTCTTTGTCCTCTCGTTCAAAAGCCAAGCGAGCTACACAAGCCCCCAACAATTTAATCCGCAGATCAACAGAATAAGAATAACACTTTGTACAACTGATGTAATAAATAACAAAATGGCAAACGAAGATCTAGCTTCATTTGAATTTTCACACCTGAGTCTTTCATTCATAGATTAAAAGAGAATCAAGAAAATATAAAAAATACAGTTAGTAAATCAAGCTTAAGAGAATTCATCTCTAAGCCGTTAACTTTTCAGAGTCTATCACCATTACTGTCTTCACTTGTTTTTGACCACTAATAAGCATTTCTTTTCATGTTCAGTTAAAGAATTATTCACGGTATAAAAATTAATGCACCCGCAGGAAGAAAGAGTATTGTGAACAGGGCAAATTCCCGCCTCCTGTGGGGTACTCCTCTAATAAAATTTGGTAAACTGTTTTTTCCTTCTGAGACTTAAACCGCTTCTCTCAAAAGTCAAATCGGAATAACAACATACCCAATTCCAGGCCTTTCTTCCAGGGAGCACAAATTTTAGGCTCAACTGATTTCGGGCCCAGAGTCTATACCCAATTTCAGGTGAAAAAAATCCATTTTGCTTGGGCCATCCATACTGTAAATCCTCTGTTAAACCCCCCCTCTCTCAAATAAGTTCTCCCCTCTAATGAGCCCCCCCTTCTTTTTTAAGCCCCTCTTCCCCTTCCCCCCCTCCCCTTATTATTCTTCACTAATTTATGATATAATATATTTATCAATCACAACTGTAACACTTCATGTGTACTGGTCCACGATAGTTTCTTTCACCAGCTGGACTTTCAGATTTGTTTTTGATCCTCGGCTGCATGACATACAACCATTGTACTTGAGCTTTTCCACTTTGCAGTTCTAGTTCTTTATGGGGAACTGATACCATCGTCCTTACTAAATTATGTTGGCCCCCCTCCGTCAAATTTGTTTGAAATAAATACCCCCCCCCCCCGGGGGGGAGCTTAATAGAGGGTTTACGGTAACTATAGAGCTTATTTAAGGGATTAAGCGCCCAGGCATCCTACCTTAACAAAGTAGAGGAGACTAACGTGGTTGTTGCTGTCTTGAATCCATTGCAGGCCAACGAAAGAAATAGATGGAGTTCCTGATGTACCTTTGGAATCGTCTTCACCATACTGAATCCCCACTGCGTCGCTTTCCTGCGACAGGATTAAGTGCTATCATCTTTCACTCCAGTTTAACTGGTTGCTATCCATAGCAACAGACGACAGGGAACAGTTTCAATGCAAATATCGTCTCAAATAACAAAACTGGACCATTATTTCTGGAACTTTTTGAAGACGCAAACACGCCTTTAAGCTTTCAAAAAGCAGGATAGCAGATGCGTGACATAAGCCCCTTTAACAATGCGCTGTACAACCAATCGTTCTAGAACGGACCATATGATGAGTTGTGATCAAGTGAACTTTCCCAGCTAGAATAGGTATTAAATAATTGAGTTTCAGTTTTATGAGAGCTCACAGATTTCATTTGTTATTGCTTTTAACGTGTAAAGCGAAAAATCAGTTTAGAAATGAGATGCTCATCTTAGTATTTTGGGTCGGCCAAGTTAGGTAGGACGTGTAGATTAAAAAAATATGCAGTTATCCTACTACGAGAAAGTTAGCCACAATACTCATGAGATCTCTCAAGATACCCCAATCTGGGATAAATATAGTGTAAAGTATACTCAATTAAATATTCAATTTGGACTTGCCCGTAAGTTGTTTTTAATTAGTATTTACCAAATCAGTCGGATAAAAATGAGAAAAAGTACCTTTTTGTAAATTAAAAACGTCACTTAGTGGGAACTTTATTTCCAATTTACGAACACTTCAGGGATTTTGTCAAGTGCATTTTTACGATTTTGTTGCAAATTCAGCGTGAAAATAATTTTATACCTACCAGAAATCACCGCCAAAAATGAAATTTTGGCCATTTGTCAGTTTTCAGTTAATTTTAAGGGTTTTTGTGAGTTGTCAGTTGAATGATTATTAATGATTAACTATGAAACTTATTTGTATATTTTTGATGCGAAATTTAGCTTTAAAGACACATATAATGTAATTAAAATTGATGATTAAATCCAAAACTGATGCAATAGTACCTTAATTTTTATCAGTTTTGCTATTGTTAGCATTTCAAGTGGCCCTCCATTTCTCAAGTCTTGTGTTACTCCCCTCCACTCCAACGTTTTTGCTGGCCCAGAGTCCAACGTTTCCAACCATTATGCCAATCAAAATTGATACCTTCAGAATATATTATTGGGACGTAGATCGAAAGAAAGACAGCATCTGAATCATCTCGGAAAAGACTTGCAATTGCTTTTGTAACGCCCCCATTAGCAGCCATCGTATGCTGGTGCGTTCTCAGAGGAGCGTAAATTTGAGATCATAGGTCATTTTTACCACAGATGGTAACATGACATGGTTATTACAGTAAATCATTAACGAAATATGACACTTAAATGTCTTGCTGCTAAGATTACCCCCAAAAGACGCACATTTGATCACATTGTCTGACGAAAAGAGTGGAACAATGCTATTTAAGGCTTTAAAACGGTTTTTTTAGAAAATAAGGGACAATCAGGTCCTTCATCAGTTGTCAGTAAAACCCAATGAAATGTCAGTTGTCAGTTAAAATTTTGGCCATTTGTCAGTTGTCACAACCCCATCCAGACCCTCTTAATACCACTAGCAAGGTGCACTGAAAACAAAACGCTTGACCGTCACTTGTCTTTTAACCTAATGTGGTAATCGAGCAAGATGGCCCGTTCAGTCTTAAAGAATTTCTTGAACACTCAGTCCACCGCAAGTAGATTTTATAAAGGGACTGAAATTTGAAAACTTCCTCCCTCTAGTCTCAAAATCTTTAAAACGGTTGTGCTTTGGTTCCTCCTTGCAAATTCCGAATTGACTACTGATATACAAAAATTTAGTAAAGTGCGTTCGATGCACTTATTTCGGAAGCAGGACGCAAAGAACGATTCCATTAACACTCCTGCATCACAAATATCCTAATTTGTGAAGTTTAAAAGAAGTTTATATACAACTCTTAATCCAAAACGGGCATCAGTACTAGAGAGTTCGAATATGGACAAAACGAAATATGCATAATAAGTATACTCAGTGGAAAACGCCTGATCAATTAAATGCATTTAATAGAATTTTACTATGTAACTTTCCCAGTCCCACACCTTAATTGCGGGCGACAAGAGGAGCCCGCAATCTTAATCTCCAGGCTGTTATTAAGCATGCGTCGCATGTCCGTAGCCAGGATTCGTTTGGACTTCCACTAAGAATGAATGGAATGCACAGAACGCAATTTGATCACTCGTGATTGGACCTTCTATCACTGGTGATCTGGTCAGGGCGTGTGTTTTGACCGACTATCACGTGAAACTTGCCCAAAGCAAAGTGTCGGAGCAAAAGGGTAATTAATTTCGACCTTCAATCGTTGTCACCCGCACTTTGCAACCTTTTGTTATTACTAGTTGATTGTCATTCAAATACAGTAAAATATAAAATGAACGTTTAATGATGAAGCTCTCTCCCTTCCTTCATTCCTAGTATTCGAACATAATGTAATCACGAAAGTCTAATCAAACGACTGAACCCGCGATAGCTATCGAATAAAAACACTTTAGAAAAGGACTGTGCAGTATACTGAAAAACCAGTATTTTAGATAATTAAGTAAAGAAATTAACAAATTTGAGAGTAAAACTCGTGGAAAGTCATGCAGCGATCCGTTGACTTCAATATAAAAAATATTGTTCTTTCGGTATACTTAAAAACAATAAATAAGCGCCGATATTGATTTCTATTACGTATTTATTCTTTTTAAAAATGTTTAAGGAAATTCAAATAAATTTCAGCTTAACAAATTTAATCCTTTGAAATGTTGCATTAGGGACCGTTCATTTTTTACGAGATAGGGGAGGCTGGTGGAATTTTTTGAACCTCCATTACGAATTACCATGGCCCCGCCCACTCAGTCCTCATTTTTTCTCATGCCCCCCCCCCCCCCCAAAGACGGTCATTTTTGGCGGGTGACCCCCCTCCTTTCAAAAGAGACCTTAGAGAGCTTAAGCAACGACGACGCGGACGGCAACGAGAACGTCAAAAAAAGCAATAGGTTTGATTAGCAAAACAACAACTTTGCACGTGCATCACGCTTTGTTTGTACATTTCTTTGCCGTCGTTGCCCGACTACAACGTGAAAGTGCCTGAATGCACGTTTTGTCGAGGAAGGGAACACAAAACAGCAACTTTCTCTTCTTTTCCTGAACTTTGATAGAGTTGTTTAGAATTCAACTCCAAAAACATTTGCCAACATTTGACGCAGTAAACGAAATGGAATAAGCGCGACAAAGTTTGAAGCGGTGCAAATTCACTTTTTAAGTGACGTTTTTGTAGCCGTCGCCGTCGTTGTTGCTTAAGCTCCCTATTATCGTAATTAAACCTCACATGCATATTTTGCAGTGTACAATATGATTTGTATTTTCTCTTCAATGTAAAGCTGTTGACAACTCATTCTACAGATGTAGCAGCCACTTCTGTTAACTCAAAAAATAAATTCTGTCCATTCTAAGGTACTTCTTCACTATTTTTCAAAGTCAAAAAGTCAATTTCCGATCTTCCGTTTATGGATCTTCCAGAGCGTGTCGTTGCTGGCCTCTCAACGTCTTCCTCGTCATCGATAAAGGCAAGGATGACATCTTCACCCCCAGAGTTGATGGAATTAAAAACTTGCAAGAGGTGACAGGCCGCACATCTTCACCTGCGTAAAACCTTTGAAAACCTTTTACATATTGCTCCATTGAGGAGAACTCTTTCAGGGATCTTACAGTTTGAAATTTAAACGATAGCTTCTGTATAGTGGACCAAGATACGGCTCGGTACAGTTTATGTTCAGCAATTGAAAATTGTGTTAGTTGAGCAGAACCTTTAAAGTGGATATTGATACTTGTATTAATATAAATCTAGACCACCGTCCGACGTTCGCACGGGGGGCCTGGCGGGTCTTTTTGGTCATAGGGAAAAGTACACCAGTTTAGTTAAAATTACTACAACCCAGCAGTAGTCACAAGATTTTTAGTAACCAATCATTATGCGACAAGTCTAGAGTGTAGCAATTCTTAGAGCTGGGACAACTAGGGCTATGCGCATTTTAGTCTTTGCAAGCAGGCAAGCACTTCTATCTAGCAAGTTTCTTTTAGCTTTTCAAGTAATTTTCTTTTGATCATGGCAACTGCTTCAGACCTCAAGGCAGATCGCAGAGTCGTTAAATGTCCAGTGTGTAAAACGCCTAGCGAAGATCACCTTTTGGGTATTCCCTCAAAGTTTTGCGGGGGTTTCAAGAAATCCTCGCCTTAAAAGGAAATGGAAACTTCACCTACGAGCGAAACAGTATTCTCCGCCTTGGCAGCTGAGTTAGAGTCCTTAGAACTGGAAGAAGAAGAATTACGGCGTCAGGAGGAAGAGTCAAAATTGCGGAAACGGATAGCGGATAAGCGAAAGCTCATCGAGAGGCTCCGAAAATCTGGCTCCAGAGATGCTGCTGGTGAGGACAACACCCCCCGCTTGACAATCAAGGATCTCCCGAAGGTGGATTTCAGCAATGCTGAGGGCAGAACCCCTCTTGACGAATTTTTGGCTGGTTGGGAAGATCAGCCCCAATTCCGACCCACGGACTCGATTTGGCAGCGGAAATGTTCCTCAAACCCATGAAGACAGCGAAGGGTGAGAAACCATTGCTAATAATAGACTTTGTAAATAACATTGTCCCCCAAGAACAGGAAGAGACCTTGGGCAACCAAGGAAGTGCTAAAATTGTGGTGACTTATGGGCCAAAAAAGCCAAAATTAGAGTCCACTTCTATCCCACAGTGGGTGGTTGCGAACACTCGTATTTTTTATACCTTGCTCTCAGAGGGCAAATTATCTACTCAATCGGCTATTCAGGATTATCTAGCCTACACGGTCAAAATAATGGAATTGAAAGCTAGGTACGATTGGAAGTCCATTCTTATGTACGATAATGAGTTTAGGAAATTGCAGGCTATCTATAAGTTTTCATGGAGTTTTGACTCCACACATTTGCATACGGTTTTACTTCAGCCCATTTATAAACCTAACCCACCCACTGCCACTACTAAACCATCTGCTTCTAATACCAACCAGCGCAACGCCTTTGCCAGCTTTACGCCAGATAGTAGGGTTATCTGCCGCAATTTTAATGGGCCCAGCGGTTGTACACTCCCAAATTGTAATTTTGCCCATGTCTGTAATCGTAAGATTGCAGGGAAGGCTTGTGCCATGTCTCACCCCGGGTTCTCTCACAAAGTTGCCGACCCTCCAAGCGCGCAAACACCGCAATGACTACCCCTACGTAAATTAAGTAATAGTCCCCTTAACCGCAATCTTTGGCTGTTAGAATTAAAGTATGAAGAGGATAACGCTTTCCTCAGCGACGGCATATGCAATGGCTTTAAACTGGTTGAACCAGGCACTCGCTTTTCTGATGTTGACATGGATAATTATAAATCTGCGACTAATCCTGTCAACAGACCCATGGTGGAACAAAGTATTCGTCAAGAAATAGCATTAGGCAATTATGTAGTCTTGCCTACTAAGCCGCGCATCGTAAGTGCTTTAGGAGCTATTCCTAAACGCAATTCCCCTGAAATTCGCCTCATCCATGATTGCTCTCGTCCGCACGGACAGGCTGTAAGCGACTACATCACTACTAATTCGTTTAAATTTCAAATTCTTGACGACGCTACTACATTACTGCAGCCAAACTATTATAAGGCAAAAATTGACCTCCGGCATGCATACCGCTCTGTTCCCATTCACCCCGACAATTATAAAGCAACCGGGTGCAAGTGGCAATTTCTTGGTGATCATAGCTATACTTATTTTTACGATACTCGCCTGCCTTTCGGAGCCAAAAGCTCACCGGAAATCTTTCATCGCATAACGCAATCGGTCCGCCGTATGATGGCCAGACGAGGGTTCCCTAACATCATCGTTTACCTTGACGATTTCTTAGTGATTGGCGCCACACGGGAAGAATGCCAGCTTGCATACGACACGCTTTTTCAACTGTTGATCGACCTCGGTTTTACCCTCAGTGAGCATAACCTGGTGCCGCCTACTCAGCGCTTAACCTTTTTAGGTGTTGGAACTCGACACCATGGCTGGCACTATGACCTTACCGGCGGATAAACTGGCAGAGTTACACATCGTCTTCCTCGAATTTCAAAACAAACAACGTGCGAGCAAAAAACAGCTGCAACGGTTAGCCGGCAAATTAAATTGGGCATGTCGTGTCGTTTATGGGGGCCGTACTTTTCTCCGCCGTATTCTTGATACCATGAATGCGTTGAGCCCTTCTGGGAAATTCAGATTAGACTCCTCTTTTCGCAGCGATATCGCCTGGTGGGTGAATTTTCTACGTATCTTTAATGGTACTAGGATGTTTCTAGATCACTTGGCGACAGTCGACGTGTCCACTGATGTTTGTCCCGTTGCAGCGGGTGGCTATTTCAGGGGTGATTAGTTCTATCATCATTTCTCGCTGGACTCCCCAGAATGGCAGAACCTTAACATAAACCACACGGAGACCCTGGCAATTGTACTCGCCGCACAACGCTGGGGTCCATTGTGGTCCCACCAACGCGTGGTTATCCATAGCGACAATCAAGCTGCTGTGCAGATAATCAACAAAGGAATCACCGCCAGTCCTGTTGTCATGAACGCCTTGCGCAAGCTATTTTGGCTTTCGGCTCTTTACAGTTTTCACATCACTGCAGTTTATTTGGCAGGCACTGACAACGCCCTCGCAGATTCTATCTCGCGCATGCATGAGACTACCGGCCTTCATAACTTTTACGCCTTTCTTTGTAGTAAATTTTCTACCGTTTCTGCTCAGTCCCGTTGGCTGCGCATATGTCGGTTTACAGCGTTAACTACCTTTTCTTTCAGGTCCATGGGATCCTACCCTAGCAGCACAGCTCACAGAGGAAGTTCAGTACTATCGTTCCCAGCTTTTCGCTACGTCTACCAAAGCGACCTACAAAACCCACCTCAACACCTACTTTCGCTTCTCCAATCACATGGGCTACACACCTGTTCCTGTGCAAACACCACATCTTCTTCAATATGCCGCCTTTTTGGCTCGTTCGCTAAAACCACAATCTCTTCGTGGCTACCTAAACATTATTGGTATTTTACATAAGGAGTTTGGCTTCCCCAACCCTTTGATCGACAACTGGCCTCTAAAATCTTTGCTCACTGGAATAAAGCGCGCCGTAGGTGCCCCGCCTAATCAGAAACTACCTATTACTGAGGCTATACTTTTGCGTCTCCATTCTACGTTAAATTTTACCCTCAGCTTCGATGCTTCATTTTGGGCGATCTGTTTAGTCGCATTTTTTGGCATGTTTCGTAAGGCGCACTTGTTACCTGTTTCCTCGGGCAAGTTTGATTCTAGCAAGCAGCTTACCAAAGCCGACTTTCGGGTTTTTCCCTGGGGTACAGTCATCACTATTCGCTGGAGCAAAACTATTCAATTTCGGGAACGGGTGGTAGAAATACCCTTACCATGTATTCCCCGCAGCAGGTTATGCCCGACCACCGCCATTATTCATGCCTTTAGCTTCACCCCTTCTACCCCAGACAGCCAAGCCTTCAACTGGGTCCCAACCCCATCATCCGACCCACAGATTTTTACCTATGCATTATTTCTACGTAAGCTAAGGGACCACCTTTCCCTTATTGGTGTCGATCCTAAGTTATATGCGGGTCACTCTTTTTCGTCGCGGGGGGCGTCTTTTGCTTATCAGTCTGGCGTTCCAATAGAACTTATTAAAGCTTTAGGCGACTGGCGCTCGGATACCATCCTCATCTATCTAACCATGCCTCTTACTATCAGACTCACAACAGCTAACATGCGTTGTAAATCCATTTTGTCTCACTCCACCTAATCTTAAAATGTACAACAGACAATTTATTCAGTTGGCGCGTATTCCTGTTTAATTTGTAGCCCGTTTATGAGATTTGTCTACTCAAAAATATAATAATTTTCCATAGCTGCTGTAATCTAACGGTATCTGCTTTTAATATTTCCTGAAAGTTTAGGTTTACGCGATCTCAGAGAACAATATTCAGCTGACAGCACGTAGACCAGCACGTAGTCTTTAAATATATCCACATCTGACACTGGTTTTGTGTATTTATCACGTCTTTAGTAGAAGCGTGATTTAAATACATTATGATGCTGTGTCCTTTGAATGTCGCTTTGAAACTCAATCGCTTTGTAAATGTGACTAGTAGATTTAATATCAGAGGAGAGTATTTTAAAGCTCGATATTTTTCAATACCATTAGCATGTTGTTTTTTTACCAATCAGTTGACTGGCTTCTTTGTGCAACTACATAATGTCTGCAGTTAAATAAAAGTTTACACGCAAGACCGGCGATTTCGAATCTTACGATTCTCATCAGTTGCTATGTGGTGGGATGGTTTAGGTGAATTCTGAACCAGTCCGTATTGCTTGATTTGGTAACCGTTTATGATCCTCCCTGGTTTGTTTGGAGGATCTAAAATGATGCGGTTTGATTGGTTCCTTGCAAAAAAACAATCAAAATGAGAAAGGATGGCGAAAGCGACCAGTCTTTCAAGAATAGGTTCACTGCCGAAAGATCGCGGCAATTTGATCTTTTGCAATCGAAAGAGGTTGCCGACCAAAATGCAGACGGCTGCTCGAAAAGAGCATGTGAATTTCTCAAGCCAGGATATCAGCTTAAGCCCAGTGATGACAGGAGATTGAACTCTTCGAGTAAAGAGCACCAAAGTATGCTTGGGAAACTGAAAAGCGTAGTGAAAGCCTTGAAAGAACATGATTCTACGCTTTTCCAGTCTAATGGACTTATCTTGAAGCAAGGAGAAGAATTTGCTCACTACTTCAATGTAAAGTAGATCAAGTGCGTCGAGAGGCTAAGGTGCAAAAGGTAACGCGGGATACAGAGACACCAGAAGAAAATAAAGACAGTTTTCGTAGCATTTCCAAGGGCCTACATAGAGACATCAGCAAGGGAAGAAGAAAAAAAGAAAACCGTCGAAAATCGAATGCAAAAAAAAAGAAAAGGTTTGAAAACAATGTTCAATGAGTGTATAGTATTTGTGTCGGAAACCCGGTTAATAATGATCTTCCGAAATGTCTTCTCCTTGCCTTGCCGTCCCTGAAGGGTGCATCGACGTTGAGAAAGTTTCCGAATTGCTTTTTGATCGAGAAACGGCATACATTGCACAGCTCTTGCAAGGAAACCATTTCAGCAACGCCGCAGGAAGCAGAATTATCACAGACCTCAAGTCGGAGGTTAGAGATAACGTGTACTGCTTCATGTACCCTGAAGAGTATGCTATGACTGAAAACGACGAAAGCGACTCTAGCAGCAGCACGAGCGATGAGGAAGAGCTTGGCAATGATGACGGAGATGAACATGAGCAGAGAGACGTTGCACAGCACTAACCTGATAAAGAATCTTTTAATGATAGTTTCCTAGCTTTGAGAATTGTTGTCGTGGAACTGAACGCTGTAATGTAAACGCAGAACAAAAGTTTTTGATACATTTATATACTTTTGCTTGTTTCTGTATATGTAGTTTTATTTAGTAATAAAACATCTTGTCAACTCTACATGAACTAAGATATTTCGCGTTACCCCCCTTCCGTCCATTTTTTTTGGGGGGATGCCCCCTTTTTTAAAGTTTTTTTGGGGGTGACCCCCCCCAATCCCACCAGCCCCCACTACCTCGTAAAAAATTAACGGTCTCTTATTAACTTGCGGTGTGCTTAAGAAGGGCAGGGTTTTTCAGTAATGCCACAGAAAGCAAAGCCTTTGCATATCTGTGGTCAATAAACAAGACAGCAAACGCTTGCATTTGTTTTGTCTTTTGAGATCAAGGACTTTTTTCATTATCTTTGCTGCAATGTTTTCTAAGTTATTTTTGGAGAGATTTATACAGGAGACGAAAGAAGTCTATTTAGAGCAAAAAAAAAAACAAACAAACAAAAAAAGAAAAGTGCCAACACGATTTCCAATATTTTTTCAAGTAAACCTTTCGGTTAAATAGTTCTTAACGAAATAAAATTAACGAGAGGTTTGTTTAGGCTCATTTTCAGCAGCAAAAGTGTTTCCAGTGCGCACCTTGCTACTGTTTTGTCAAAAGTATGTTATATACCCCTTTATATCTAGCCGATAGTTTCTTTCTGATTCGATAAGTTAAGGAAAAACTGTGAATACAGTTCCGTCAAAGTTCGTGTTTCTGGTACTCTGCTATTGGAGCCAAGACCGAAAAATGGCAGGTTAGGCTTGCTCTTGTTCAGAGACTAAGCAACTGCGGAAGATAGTTTTTCATACGCTCCATGCACCAGAGCAAGACTGAATTAAACTATTTAGATTCAGCACGAACTTTTGGTGGCCTAGAGTTTTAGTCTAGTATGTACTTTATTAGTAAATCTGATTGCAATGGCTGGACAGTGGAAGAAAGAAGAGAAACCTCAGGGAATTTTTTTTGTTCTTATAAGGAAAAATAAAGATAAATATCAAAATGTTCCTTTAATGCTGACACTGATATGAGATGCCCGGCTGATCACATGTTGATAAGCCGTCGTTCATTTCTGTTTACGTTTGAACATGTAAACATTCCAATGAAAGAACTGTTCTCCTTTACTTACGTGCATCTTCTTTTGTTCATAGCCCAAAATATAAGAAAAATTACAAAAACATAAACGAGAATTGAATGAAGTCTGAAATAATCTACTTTTGCTTTAAATGGGAACGTTAAATATTCAGAATCCACCTTAAAAATCGCCAAAATGTGAGGATCTTTTGAAAATCCTTTTGTAAACGATACTAGTTTAGTTCCCAGACCTCTCCCGTCTTTGCACATGCGCAGACGTTATTCAGCTTTGTCATGAAATACTAGAAAACAAGTGTTTGAACGCGACGACAATGGCCCCTCCATTTCTTACGCAATTTCCCGCCAAGAAAAACGCGGGTTGCACAAATGTATCGCACGATTTCCCGCCAAGAAAATATAACAGACACCTCCCCCAGACGGGCTGACACCTGATTCCCTTCCCTTCTCCCGCCCCCCAAAGAGTGTGATGGCTGCCGTACGCTGACGTCACAACCAAAATCTCCCGGATGGATGGTTTACCAAGGGCGCTTTCCATTTAGAAAAAAAACCCGGAAATTTCGGTGGTAGCAAAAGTGGAATTTCCGATTGGTAAAAAGTTGTTCCATTTGGTCGTAAACCCCGGTACACGGCGGTGCCCGACCGTGGACCTGGAACTGGTACAAACTACGAGAAACGTAAATGGAACACGAGATTCCGTTCGGAAATTCCAACCGGGAAAACGGGACCACCTTTTTAGATTTTCCACTTTTTCTGGGAATTTTCCAGTGGGACGAACCGACAAAACGTGTTCCATTTACCGCCGAACCGGAAATTCCGGAAATTTTGAGTAAATGGAAAGCGCCCAAATTTTCTTAGCTATGGGGCTCCGCTCGCGCTCGCGAGGGCGCCAGGAGCTGCGGTATAACTTTCCCAGTCCACACGTTAATAGCTCACTTCGGAAAAGAGTGATAGCCTGGGGCCCAAACTAAGCGCGGGCATTTATGAGATTATTTGGGGACCCAAATGTAAGAGAAACATAGCGGAAAACGAAGTGGAATGTTTCAACAGGGTTTAACAAGCTCAAAATAGCAAAACGGAAGGTGGAATTGGAAAAAAAAAAACATGAAAATGTGAAGCTGAAGGAAGAAGATCTCCCTGGGGAAATTTAACCTCGAGAAAAACCAGAAGAATGCACCGTGAAACAGCTCCAGAGATGGCTTCTTTGCCGTGGAGCCAAAACAACCGGAAAGAAAACGCAGCTCGGACAAAGGTAAGTACGCGCGGACTGGGAAGTTTCTGAAGTTATTTGTGCACAAAAAACACATGTCAACAACTTGCATGTCTCGTCATAATTCAAGGTAGCTGCTCGACATGTTCCCCCAAACTATCCCAAAAATGAGCGGGCGCTTAGTTTGGGTTCCAGGCTATCACTCTTTTAAGAAGTGCGCTATTGTGAGCGACAAGAGGAGCCAGCAATCGTAATCTCCAGGTTGTTTTTACGCATGCGTTGCCAGCATTCTTTTGGACTTCCACTAAGAATGAATGGAATGCACAGAACGCAATTTGATCACTCGTGATTGGACCGCTCGTGTCTTTGGTATAGGATGTGTCGGCCTATGGTCGAAGATGCTCCTCGCTGCACGCGAGAAAAAACCTTCTGTTACCCAGGGTATTAATGACCGATGATGATTTGTTTTTAATTACTCCTTTTAACAGATGCTGACTTACGAAGATGCTAAACGGAGGTAAGTTAGAGAAGCGAAACAGTAGTTTTATTACGGTGGCCGAGTGCAACAGCTTCACAATATACAACGAGGCTGTCTCTACAAGTAATAAGCCTATAGTTTTAAAATTGATCTCGTCTTCAGAATTGCTCCTTTTTCATAGAGAACCGCCTTCTCCGTAGAAGTGAGCATCCTTCAAAGAAACACACTTTTTCCGTGGAACTAAACCTCTATCGCAGAAGTGAGAGTTTCCTTAAGAAATGAACCTCTTCCGTTAGAAATAAGTCCTCAACTCCTGTACCCCAACTCTCCCAACCAGTAATTTCAAGGTTACAACTATTTTATTACATTCCAGTAGTTTATGGGTTACAACCACCTCGCTGTGTTTATAAACCTGTAATTTGTAGGTTGGTAATCTCCGTTATACAAGTCACATAGGTCTGTGCCGCCCCAAAGGGTATGTGGGCCTTTTCGGCCCGAAAACGGGTATAGACCAGTTGGTCTGATCTGCAATAAGGCATAGTTTTCAAGGGAACTATAGGGGAAGTTCCAAATGGGTAAGAAAGAAACAAAAACATGCGCATTCGAAATGGATTTTAAGAAATTTCTTGTTAGCGTTCTAATCTAAGTGATGATGATATATTTTCTGCTTATGCAGCAAAATAACATATTTTGGTCTAAAATAGGGCCAGGATTCGGAGAACAGGGCGGAACATCCCCACCAAGAACTCCCAGGATACCCCTCGGGGGCTATCTCTTCGTCGGAGCGAATCCTGTTGTCCCATCACAATATCAAAGACCTTGAACTTCGTCGAAAATATTTCGGTGCTAATCTTCTCTTCAACATTGTGCGATATGTGATGAAACACTGTCTCCTTTAGTGATGTAATGCTTTTTCATAATTTTCTCTTTTCCTCTGTAGCTCGGCTTGCTCAAGTACAGTAGAACAGTTACTCGACAAAGAATCCCATCTTTTAACAGAGGAAGATATTGATAAGTTATCAATCATTTACGAATTTTACATATTTTGAGCAACAACAATTTGCCGTCTGTTCTCTTTGAATAGACTATTTGTTTTGCAGTGTGCATGGTCTGAATCGCTGTATTCTCCTTGTCGTGTGGTAATATATGGTGGACTGTCAAGTTCTGAACTATATAAAAGCTTATGTTCTCTGGGATTTCGTTCAGTTTTACTTGGAACATACCTGCCCATTTGAGGTGGGTTACAAACGAGTTGCCCTCGTTTGTAACGAGGGTGCCAACTCCACAACCCTTGACAGATGGGATATGGTTACTGCTAGAGTTTGCTACGTTTCTTTAATGGTTATTTTACATACAATAGTTCAAGTGTTACGAGACGGGGCCTACGATTTTCCTTCTTCATCTGAGAAGACCATAAATGTTAACTAATTGCAAAACCAGAGCAAAGGCAGTGCATTTTCCTCAGTTATCTCAACTGCGAGCCTGAGGCTGGTGCGGCCGAGAACTCGGGCTTACCTCGCCCTAGTGGCTCAAAAGGTGGATAGTGCTGTGCACCGAATAAATTACTATCCAGTGGTAAAGGACCGGTCATTATTTATCACCTGGGGGGGGGATTTTTGGGGGGATCACTTGATTTTTGAGAGAAAAAAAGGGGAATCAGTCGTAACTGAGAACCCAAAACGGGGGATCGCTAAAAACTTTGGAAGGATTCAGAGGGGGGACCACTCAAATTTGCTTGGAAAATGAAGACATGGGAGGGGGGATCGCAAATTAAAGTCATCAAAAGTTATTAGGGGGGATCACTTCAGTGAAGTAACATTCAAAGGGGGGATCAGCTAAATTTCACCTTGTTTAACCCAAATCCACCCCCCTCCCCCCAAAGGCGATAAATGATGACCGTTTCCTTAGCGCAATTGGATTTCAAAATACCCATCCATTGGATAATCACTTATGCGGTGGATAGCACCATCTGGCCTGTTCTAGGCGTTCAGATAGTGGAGTGCGGCGTGAAGGAGTCAAAGAGCAGGGGGAAAATAAGGAGGGTGAGTGGGGAATGGGAGTGAACCCCTTCGTTCTTACCCCCGACCCCACCCCTTCGCTGTTTATCCTGCTAACATCTTTATGCGCAATTCACACAATCTGAACTCCAACAGGATGAGCGCTATCAAACGTTTGAATAACAGGAGCCAAATTTCTGCTTGCAAGTCCGCACATGTCTTACCTTCTTTTAATCATTTTCTTTTAGCTTTCACGGCATGTCCCATCATCCACCTGGATACTGGTCTATAGTACAAATCAACATGGTATGAGCCTGAATATGCTCTATCATAGGCTGAGAGACGTGGAAACGCCTGTTCTATTGGTAGTAAAGGATCAAGAGGGATTTGTAAGTGAGCTCTATTTATACAGTGTCATGTGGAACCGATTTTCGTGTTAATCATAACTATAACAAAATTCTCAAATCTGATTGCCTACCAGCTGACGGTGTAATAGGACAGTACTGCCTAAGTAATTGGACACTGTACTCGCCATCGCACGCGCGCACTTAAATAGCTTTTTTTTGACCGCTAGCAGAAAACTCTCGGAATTTGTGTTTTAATTTACTCGTGATTAGACAAATCAGACTACAGCGTTAATCATTCATGTGATTACAGAACGAATTGGACTCCATTTACAGTCCTATTACCTTTATTAATTAATATAAAATAGCATTGAGGATTTTTTTTTTATCACTCTTTCCTAATTTCCAATACTTTTTCTTTTTGTTGGTCTTTTAGTACACTTTGTTCGAATTTTTTTCAAGAAAGTTTACGATCAAAAACGTTGCATTACATGTCATCATTGGAATTTGCCGGTCGAAATCTCTTCCTCAAGCTATATTAATACTAGAGGAGAAATGTCTCCAGATTTATTACATTTAGCTATAAGGTATTCGGACTTGTAGGCGTTTAGACAAACACAGCCAATTGGAAAAACTTAAATCGCACTGTTCACTTTAGCTTACGAATTCATATTTTTGGGCACTCGACCAAAATCTGATGTTTGTATTTCGGTTCAGGCAGTCCAACTAGCGTAGACCTAGCTTCAAGCCTTATGCATGTATCCCTGACCTATTTGACGAAATCGCTCTCATGTTTCGCCTTCTCGAGCGATGTCTGTCTCCTGCACAACATTTACATCATAGGTAACTTTCCACAAAAGTGAAAAGATCGCAAGAGATACAGATAGTGGGTCCCTCCACCACACACGTACACGGTTAATTTGAGGCGTCTATATTTCCAGTATTATACATTTTGAAAGTGAAATCAAGTTTTTGTTTCTTAACATTTGTTTATTAGGTGTTTGGTATATTTTCTCCAATTTCTCCTCGACCGAAAACTAAATATGTTGTCCAGTGTTTCATCTGGCGGACGACGAGTTCTTTCCACCAGCGCTTTTTCTTCACCTACGCACTAGACCCTTAAGACGTTTTTTAGTTTATCCGAGCAGTATACAGGACGCATGTCAATGAATCTAGTGACCGACTTAGCTCTCAAACGACTTCTCCCATACAGTAAAATGGTGGTATAGTGTTTGAGGGCTCAGACGTTTTCCTTGTCCCAAAAGTTACTCTTTTTTCCTGCATTACTGTGATTCTTTAAAAAACACGACAGAGTTATTAGCCCCATGTAAAAGAATCCAAGACAGTCTCGGATTCTGGATTCCGGATGCCAATGGTTAGTGCCATTGCGGTTTCCTTGAGCTGTATTATGGATTTCAAAATCCAGGATTCCAGATTCCACCAGATAAAATTCTGAAATTCCAGATTCCAGAACCAAAGCTTTTGCGGATTCCGGAATCTGGATTCCCGAGTTGCCCGGGGAAAAGTTATGTTCGTTATCGGGACGCGCGTAATCTCACCCTAGGTTCCAGAGGATATTTTTTTCTTGTTGATACTGATGTTTGCGGCGTCAACGAGGCGCCGAGAGAAAAAAAAGTCCGTCTCAGGAACCTTATCAAACCGTAAGCAGGTTTATTTCATTTTGGGTATTTTAAGAACGGACTTCTGGAGCCAGGGTAAGGTAGGCTCACAATGTCACATGTAATTAGAGATACAGGTATCTACATTGGCTTGGCTCTTTTTGTAGATTTATCCATGCCGTGGAAGAAATTCTTACTACATGACAGGAGATGCAAATGGACTCGCCTTCGGAAGCAGTGAGTAAGTGTTTTCTTTTCACTGTTTTTATATTTAATGGCACTCTTCCCTTCCGGATGTTGACAAACAATACGTATACGTATACTATTTTGTTTATGAATTTAATGATGATTTGTAAATTACATCAATGAAATAAAACTTATTTTAATCGACAAAGCAATGATCTTCAGTCTCTAGTTGAGTTATGTGTTGCTCAACCGAGTCGTTCCCAGGTCACGGGTAGGAAAGAACCCTTGGAACGAGGTTGTGTGTTGATGAGTTCATCTCTTTTACAGCCATTTTGAGAAAAGTGGTCGGAAAAAGTGCACGCGACAAGCCCCAAAAGGTATTGTGGCTGGTTTTGAGTTCACTCTTCTTCAAAGAAATTTGAAAGAATCGCATGAGAGGCCATGGACGTATGTTTGCGAGTGCTAAAGGAAAGCAACAAAAGTAGGCTCGACAGCTACAGCGTCAGGGAAAAGTGTATTGATCATATCCCGTATTACCTTTCGGGATTGTCGCGTCCATATTTTTTCGGACAACCTTTCTCGAAATAGCTTTATATTAAAACCCTTCTTCGTTTGACTATTTTCATTTTTTTTTGTGTCTAACTGCCTAAACTTCAACCCGCCTTTGTTCTTTGGGCCTTTAAGTTAGTCCAAAACTACCCACATTGCTAGATGCAGCATTTGGATCTGTCTTTTGATTTTATAACAGCTTTACATGACTTCGAACGACTTTTAGGACCAACAGCCCGTTCTATTATGTTGTGTTATGTTAGAAAAAACATGATGGGTCTGTTCACGCGACGAAGTACCAAGAACGCTTTTCAAAAGTCAGAACTGGCCGACCAGATGTCTGAGTAATTGAAACGTGGAACAAAAGTCTTTTCTCGAATTTTTTTTCTGTAATCATAGGAGTGATTAACAAAATCGCGGGAGTCCGATTTGTTTAATCACGGGTATGATTACAGACCGAATTGGACGATACAAATCGAAGTTCTGTTACAATTTTATCATAATCATTACAATTTTCGAGAAAAACAACTGCATTTTGTTTTTGTGAAAGAGCTTTTAATACCAATTATCCAAAATTATGGAAAATATCAAAGAGACATTGTGTAATGTTACAAATTTGTCCATTTTTGCTTTGGTTATAGGGATAAATTCTGCGCTTAAAGGTGTCCGATTACAGTCAACTGTCCGATTACAACCCTTCACAATGATTGGTGAAAAATATAGCAGTCAACGCACCAATCAAATTTGAGGAAATTGTAACGGTTATGATTAATAGTGGAATTCTCTTTTTGATCGGGCTGCTCTAGCCAGCCAAAACTGACAAATAATAAGCGCCCCTAGTATGCTGACGCGAGGACACAAAGAACTGCTGCGTTAAAGACTATGACGTACCTTGATCACTATTAAATTTTTGTTAATTTTCAGGGGGAAATTTGGGCTTTGGTTAGACAGTGATCTGTATCATGGTAGAAGCACTGCCTGCGAAACTTATGACAGCGAGATGCTTTCCGCCACCGAGGATTTCATTTGTCTTGGCGTTGAAGTCTGGACTTTTGGCTAGATGGAAAGCAAGATCAGTCTCTGTCAAGTGCCAAGTAGCTATCAGCCATATAATATGCGATTTAAGGTGATGTTACACGGGACGATTGGCAACAACGATTTTTAGCGCAACACAGCGTTGCAACATTGTTGCGACATTGATTCAAATGGTTGCAACATTGTTCCGGCATTGCAATGCTGTGTTGCGCAAAAAATAGTCGTTGCGAATCGTCCCGTATAATATCACCTTTGC
Organism: Porites lobata; assembly: GCA_942486035.1. NCBI lineage: Eukaryota > Metazoa > Cnidaria > Anthozoa > Scleractinia > Poritidae > Porites > Porites lobata. The sequence goes on from CALNXK010000093.1 coordinate 1,340,123, forward strand.
GGTTTTCAGATAAGGATACAAAACAGCTGTCATCTTATTATGGGCGTGCCTAAAAAGACTAGGGTATCTTTGGGAAAATCCAAATTCCAAAACGGACCCAATGTTCATTTACTGAAATCCAGGAGAGATTAAGAGGCTGTCCGCGTAAGAATCGATAAGGCAAATTTCGGTGTATCACAGATTGTCCTGATTTTTTCAGTGGAAGATAACTATCCTATCACATGAAGAAATATCACATTTATTTGGACCAACTCAATTTTTTCTCTATATTACAGGAAGATTTTCTCGGTCACCTAAAACTGGCCCGTTTAACGTCAGAAGTGATGCGATATTGCTGAAACTTTAGGGCTCTGTCAAACCTACCTTACATAGCCGAATAAGCTGATTATTTTACACACAAAAGTTTTAACTCTGATTAACAGTGTCAAAGTTTAATGGTAGCATTCTGTGGAAGGTTGGCTGAGATATGATTTTTTTAAAATGACCTTTAATTTGCTCAGCAGGAAAAGTAATTTGCATAACTAGAGCTGAACGGTAATTTCGCAAAAGTGGCACCTGACCCAGACTCAAGTCTATGATAAATCAGAAGTACTAAGACCAGTCTACTTCTTAATGCAATAAAATTTGTGGGCGCTATTCTCTGCGCGCTGTACAAAGTTCCGTTAATGTTACAAAATTCGCCATTTTGACAGCAAAGCTGGAATTGTAACGGTCCCCATTTGATCGACTAATTTCCACAGTTTTAACGTTTCTAGTTATCACCGAATGTCATTAGACCCTTTAAATGTTGGACTTTTGAAAACATGAGGAGAAAACTTGGTAATCGCTTTTTCTTGTTTTGTTTTTTGTTGTTTTTCCTTGTCGACGATCAGAACGCGAGTTCATTCTCCGTATGCAAATTACCCTTAGATGCGTCGTTTCAACAAATTGACAGGAAACATAACTGCTTATATTTCACATTTTTAAGGGAAAAATATCTCTTCTTTCCACGGAAAAACACGAACGATATATGACTTAGAATCCCCTTAGGTCTGTTTCTTTTACGAGGACGAAGCAGTAGAAGAAGATATGTTTACGCGAATTAAAATAATTTAATTACTGTGGCCCGTCACGCATTCCCCGAGAGTGGGAGAGAGTGAGAGTGTGTATCGATCAGTTCTTTTATCTGATTATATTTTTTTTGAAGTGATAGTTATTGATAATCATACAATTTAATCACTGTTAATTCCGATTCTTTACTGGGTGGGAAATACCGTGCTGTTGTATTTATTCATTCTACGACCGTTTTAACTGAGTCAGTATCCCCGGGCGCCACCGTGAGGATGGGGTTTAATATGACAGCCCATGGTGTAATACACGACAATTAGCTACAAAGTAGTCCCTTGCACACGGCCACTCTCATTCACGAGCACTAGCACAATATTTTCAATTACAGAATTAACTATTAATATTTTGGAAATAGCTCGCAAACAACTTCAGAAATACCGTGCGACACCACAGGACCACACCTGCAAAGTCCTTAAAGCAGCATACAGATTTCCTAAATCCCTAGCTAACTATAGGCTACCCTACAAACCTTAGGGTGGTATTAACAGAGCATTGTGTTTATCGCCAATTAACAACATTTCAGTAAAAATGAGGAATGGCATGCAGAAATTGACGGTCCGTCTCCTGTTAAATCCCAAAAGTTTTTGCCGGCTGTTAATCTCACTAAATTAAGGATCCCTATGTTCACTCCTGAGCTGATGGAGAAAAGCACTTGCAATCTTGTATGAAAGACGAAAGTTTGTCAATTAGGTCTCCCTTTCTTTCCCTGGATTTGAATGGTGTTTTAAAGTGACACAAGATTTTTTTAGCATTACCACGTTGAACTGACTAGGTTGTTCTTCCTTTGACATACACATAGGTTGAAAGCTTCTGGTTGAGGGTGTTGTGGTCTCAATTCTTCAGCGATTTCTGCAATAAGCTTTTGCCTTTCGAACTCCTCGTCTTCTTGCAACAGATCTCTATGGTCAAGTTCAACTTGTATACACCTAGGACTATGTTTACGTGTTGACTCAAACGGGCCTAGAGTCCAACATGGGCTGGCAATAGGTGAGCACGGAATTGGAACAGGGGTGGGGGGAACTCCCTATGATGGCTTATACCGGGAGGTTCCGCCCCAAAGGAGTATCTTTTTCGGCACGAGGAGCCGCATGCAGTAAAATTTCTGTCCCGTAATTTAATCAGTTAAATCATCAAAGTTGACAGGTCTTTCTGGTGATCAAAGCGACCGTTCGGTTTACCATTTACACCTTTAGTGCGAAGACTGTCACGGGAACATTAACACCTTCAGGATAATTGCTTACCATAACAGTGGTAGGTCGCGCGCGTCTGGTCGGTTTCGAAGAACGTGATCGTGACTGTTGTTTTCATTCAGTGACTGTGCGCGTTGATATGCCAACGTTTAAAACAGACTGCAACATTAAATTTTTGTTATAAAAGCAAAGAAGCTGCTGAGTAGAAACTAAACCGTCCCAGACTTATTCCGTTTCATTCGTGTACTTTCATTTTGATGGGGTCTGATGATGAATTTACTTCTGCCTTCTAATCAGGCACGTAAACAACATAGAGATAAAACATTTCATTTTGCTTTTGTGGAGTAAATTCATCTTAAAAAAGTTAAACTAGTGGATCACTTTCTCCGCGTACTTGTAAAAATAGGCATTTAATATGTCGCGCTACAGTGCGAAAATCTTCTTGTTGTGGATTAGATTTCAGTTTACATAGGGCGCGATCCATTCAACCAAAATTTCCGGAAATTTCGGTCGAAAACTCAATGGATCGGTTCGGTCCAACCGGAAAAGTTTGGGAAAAACGGGTCCACCTTTTGAGGTGGACCACTTTTCCCGGTCGGACCGGTTGGAATTTTGGTTGAATGGATCGCGCCCATATTCTTCATTTCGCGCCAGAATAAATTAGTTTGCGCGCAAAGGGCTTCTAAAAAAAGATCACAAGGTTTGTCCCACGTCGAGTCCACCTTCTAGAGATACGCCGGCATGGTAGCTGGAATACATTGCCGAGGCGAAGATCTGGCATTTTTTCCTCCTCGTCTTTTTTTCTCCGCGACGTTTGTTTATATTTGTAGTGAGAATGCCGCGCATATCGGTGGATTTTACTTCAGTCAAGCGGCTTCAGTTCCTGCGGCTTGCTACTCATCATAAAGAAGAGTGCCGGAATCGCTTTGTTCGCCTTTAACAGATTTGTTGTCGAATGCAAGGTAAAAGAACGGACTACTGTAAGGTAAGAATTGAAGTTTAAATTTGTTTCTCGGCGAAAAATATTGCATACAACTCGTGAAACCCGTGAGTATTACCTCTGTTTAATATACCGGATGTCATGCGATAACCCCTCGCTTTTACCATGGATAGGACGGATACAAACAATAATTTCTTTCGCAACGTTTAGTATCATTTACTTAATATGGAGATCATCTGAGGACGATGTTTCGTTATATATGCTTCATTTCTTGGCTTATTCCGGCTACGTGCGAAAAATTAGATGACAATGTTTGTGTGCTATAATTGTACTGATAATTTCTTGCACCTTGAAACTCATGAAAGCCAAACTTGTTTAACCCTAGCAAAAAACTCTTTTAATGGAGGAACTCAACCTGATAGTTGCACTAAAATCTAATAATTGTTACTGCATTTGCATGCTCTCTGTAACCTCGTGGGTAGAACATACCCGATGGTTACATTAATAATAATCACTGCATTTGCTCTCTGTAACCTCGTGGGTAGAACATACCCGAAGGTTACGTTAATGATAATCATTGCATTTTCTCTTTGTAACCTCGTGGGTAGAACATACCTGATGGTTACATTTAAAATAATAATCACTGCTTTTGCTCTCTGTAACCTCGTGGGTAGAACATACCTGAAGGTTACGTTAATAATAATCATTGCACTTTCTCTTTGTAACCTCGTGGGTAGAACATACTTGATGGTTACATTAATAATATCACTGCATTTGCTCTCCGTAACCTCGTGGGTAGAATATACCTGACAGTTACATTTAATAATAATCACTGCATTTGCTCTCTGTAACCTCGTGGGTAGAACATACCTGAAGGTTACGCTAATAATAATCATTGCATTTTCCCTTTGTAACCTCGTGGGTAGAATATACCTGACGGTTACATTTAATAATAATATTAATCACTGCATTTGCTCTCTGTAACCTCGTGGGTAGAACATACCTGAAGGTTACGTTAATAATAATCATTGAATTTTCTCTTTATAACCTCGTGGGTAGAACATACCTGATGGTTACATTAAAAATAATCGCTGCATTTGCTGTCCGTAACCTCGTGGGTAGAGTATACCTGATGGTTACAATAATAATCATTGCATTTTCTCTTCGTAATCTCGTGGGAAAAAAATTAATGCCTCTCTCCTGGAAATTTTGCCCTGTCCTTTGAGCATAGTGATCTTTGGGTAGCGAATTCACGAAAACAGGTAAAACGCTTTTTTTAACAACAGCATTTATATTGTATTTGGCTTTTTGAGGGAGGTTAAACATTAATGGAATATAATATAAAAAAAAGCTGATAAAGCGGAAAAAGTTATCTTTACAAAATGCGCTTTGACAATGTCAAGGAGTGAAATAAGCTGAAGTTTTGTAGTTAGCCCGAAGAAAACCTGTTCCTGCATGAAAAGCAGTTCTGATTCCCTTCTCTTAACTAGAAGAGATGCATATCCCCGTGAACCAGTTTTTAACTAGGAGCGATTCCCACTCACTTAAGATACTTTATTGACACGAGTTCCTATTTCAATATATGTCTAATTCAAGCTTAGCCGCGTGATAGCTCTTCATTAGCGAAAAGGTCCAAGTGATATTTTGATTGACGTGTTGTTTTGGATCCTGAGGTTTTTTAACACCTTTTCTCTAGCTTAACTGGCGAAGATATTCTAGGAATTTGCCCTTCAATTCCAAATTCTTTGATGTGCCGAGATGAGATGCCGTGCAAAAATATCACCTCTTGCGGCTCCTCGTGATTCAGGTATAAGAAAGGTGGGCATTTCACTAGATGAAGTACATGAAAGGGCGAGTGCGCTTATTGCAGCCTTAGCAGCATCTTTGGCGGTTCTTAAACAAAAATGAACTAAGTTTAAGAATTTAAGGAAAAAGTAGAAGGACTTAATTTTTCAGAAATTAATATACACGGGAGAAATTTCACCCCCTTAAGTACAAATGCTTGTAAAAGTAGAGGTGGAACAGTGGGGAGAGAGGGTGGATGGTAAGGTAGGTTAAAAATGGAGAGATGAGATGGAGCACATTGGTCAAGAGGGTATAAATACAAAAAAAACAAATACAAAAACAAAAAAAACAGCAATCTGGAGGCATTTTTGAAGACTTAATGAAAACGATATCAAAACAAAAAAAACAGAGAAATCTTGTCCAATAATCCTCTCCGGCAAATGTGTGGACATGGTTGCTGACTGTTCAATCGTACTCTTCTCGACCCTTCGGCGTCAAGATTTTTCGAGTTTCTTGCGACAGGAGGAGCAAATCGGCTATACGACACGTCGACCACAATCACTACTAGCCTCGTCCCCAGGACATTCTTCTTAGAAAATGGCATGGGCGGGAAAGCCCTGGGAACGAGGTTGAATCCTGACTCCGTGTAGAAAGTTCTTTTTTTCCCATTTATAATGCTCTTCAAACAATCATCAGAAAACCATCTTTTACAACACACGGATTAACCGGTATGTATAGCATTTTAAAGGTAAGAATTGATTAGGGCAAGATACACTGCTGTCAAAAAAATAGAAATAAAAACTATCTTTGCAAGCTCAAATAAACTGGAAACGAACTTCAGAAAACATCGCAAGATGAAATGTGAAATAGAGAAATTAGAATATCTCTGTACGTTAAGAGATTTTTTTGCACGACGAAGAAAAAAGAATGATACTTACGCGATGGAACAAAACTTTGACTTATTTCACTGGCTATCTGCAAATTTACGACATATCTTCCTGCCACAGAAGTTATTTTGCCAGTATGATCCAGAGTGTGACCGGGTTATTGACAAAACCTTAGGCTCGATTTCCGCCGTCTCCCCGTCCGTTGGGGGCTCATTTTCCAGAACAGCGGCTTACAATCGAGCCTAACAAGACCTTGGCGCTCGCAAAAACCTGCCAAGTAGGTGTTCGGTGCCTTGGGCAGATTGTCATTTTAGTGTTAGCCTGAGGGGAGGCGGGTCTATTTAGTGTCTGTGCCTTGGGCAGATTGACATTTCAGTTCCAAATACCCACCAAGCCTCGAATACGTACTCTCGCTAAAATGAGCTCATTTTCATTGTCTTTGCTACACTTCCTACACTTAGACAATTGACAGCTGGCTAAGTGCGACGTAATATGTGTTGGTCACAGAGTGCATAAATGATATTCCTCCACACCCCTACTGGGACCTCACTCTGTCTACGATCTCGCGGAAGAACTTGCTTGATGAAATGACCGAAAAAGCCATTTTTCACAATTGATCTCTTTCGCGATTTCATTGACATAATTATATTTGAAACTGGAACCTGTTGCATTATAATTCAATCACATTGAAACCAAAACAAGATCATCATTGGAATTCGGATGTTATACCCTAACAAAAACTAAAAAGATACTCCCTTTTGCGTTTATTCACTGAAAAAAGGAACTATTTTTCCCGTTTCATTCTGCTGCCGATAAACGCTTTAAAGATCTTTGAACGAAACTGAAATTTACTGCTAATTTAAGATAGAAAAAGTGTGGGGCATTTTTTTTATCTTAGTGCCATGTACAAAGATCTGCCTTCTCCTGATAAGCAAATATTATAATAAAGCTTTCGACGTTAACGCTATTTTTTAAGGCAGGCAAAAAAGAGTGCCCAATAATTTTCGTGTGCTGACAAGAGGACTTACCTTGCAAGTGAACTCTTATTTTTTATTATTATCAATAACTATCATTTAAAAAAAAGATGATAATATTATAGAATTGATGGACACAACGCTATTGTTTTCTAATCGACCACCCCTCTTTAGGAATGCGTGACAGACCAGAGTAATAGAATTATTTTAAGCCACGCAAACATATATCATGATATATTATTCAGCAGCTTCTTCCTCGTTAAAAAAAAGAGCAGACCTTAAGGGGATTCTAAGTCATGGTTTGTGTTTTTCTGTGGAAAGGAGAGTTATTTTTCCCCTTAGAAATGTGAAATGCAAGGATTATATTCCCTGTCAATTTGTTGAAACAACGCATCTAAGGCTAATTTGCATACGGAATGAAGTCACGTTCATCGTCGACAAGAAAAAGACCCAAGGAAAAGCGATTACTAAGTTTTCTCCACATGTTTTCAAACGTCCAACATTTAAAGGGTCTAATGACATTTAGTGATATCTAGAAACGTTAAAGCTGTGGAAATTAGTCGATCAGATGCGGACCCGTTACAATTCCAGCTTTGCTATCAAAATGGCGAATTTTGGAACATTAACGGAACTTTGCACGGCACGCAAAGAAGACTGCCCACAAATTTTATTGCATTAAGAAGTAGACTGGTCTTAGTACTTCTGATTTATCATAGACTTGAGTCTGGGTCAGGTGCCACTTTTGCGAAATTACCGTTCAGCTCTAGTTATGCAAATTACTTTTCCTCCTGAGCAAGTTAAAGGTCATTTTAAAAAAATCATATCCCAGCCAACTTTCCACAGAATGCAACCATTAAACCTTGAAACTATTGATCAGAGTTAAAACTTTTGTGTGTAAAATAATCAGCTTATTCGGCCATGTAAGGTAGGTTTGACAGAGCCCTAAAGTCTCAGCAATATCGCACCACTTCCGACGGCAAACTGGCTAGTTTTAGGTGACCGAGAAAATCTTCCTGTAAAATAGAGAAAAAATTGAGTTGGTCCAAATAAATGTGATATTTCTTCATGTGATAGGATAGTTATCTTCCACTGAAAAAATCAGGGCAATCCGTGATAGACCGAAATTTGCCTTATCGGTTCTTACGCGGACAGCCTCTTAAACTTTTAATCTGAAAATTCCACAAACTGAGTGTATTCATTAGTCTCCTTCGCGGCCATTTTTAGGGTCGTCACCCAACGCTTCTTCTCCGTTGCGTGACGACCTTAAAGGACTATGGATTCATCAGAACAGACCTAAATCTGGATTTTTAGGATTCATGACCCAGACTCAGCGTGCCTTTCTTTCGTCACTAATCCGAAAGAAAGCACACACGGTGGCGGTTGGCCAATCACGCCTCTCCGGTTCGCGCGATATGCTAAAGGTCCTAAAGATCCATTATCGGATTTTCCGTTTCTTTCGTTGTAACGAATTCAAATAGTCTGAGTTCGATAATCTTATCTTGGATTATCCCAAAGAAACGCCCGCTTATCATATGAGCAATATCTGTCATGTGTTTGACCACAAAAGGTGCGATCAGGACTGATGTAGATAATATGGTGGATATTATAGATATCATTGTAGATATGATAGTGTAGTAGATTAATAAAGTGAAGGTATTTGCATCAAATCACATGAATGAGTAACCCCAGGAGATATTAGATACATCCTGAGGTTTGGCTTGTTGTCTCAAATGCTGAATTACAAAGAAGTGTCAGTAACCAAGTAATCACGTCAGTTGTAGGTGACCGCTGTCTTTCAGTTTTGAATAATTGCTAAAGGTAAAGCTTGACATGACGCATAGTGTGACTGTCACACCAGTAGTATGTGTCGTGGTCTGTTATTCAAAGTAGCGGAATCAAGCTAGACTACTCAGAGTCCCCTATTTTTCCGTAAGATCGTCGAGATCGAGTGCTTTGCGTTACGGGCGGCCATCTTGGATGCAATGAGTGTCAAATCTACTTAGGGGGCGGGGAACAGTTTGGGAGAAGGCGACAGAAGGACTGTCCTAACGCCTTTTACCATTCACTAATTAACCAACTCCGCTTTAGATGAAAAACATTCCAGACACATCCGCGTGTTTACAAACATCTCGTACCCAATTTCGAAACAATGATTTTGTATAATACAATTCACAGGGACATTGCTCCAAATAAAACAGGCAAACATGCACAGTTAAAACATTTTCCCAATCGAAGAGGCAATTTTTCTCCCTCCTCTGACAATATCTCAAAATCTTCTAAATATGGTTAAAAATATCCGGATATTTGTATCTAGGCCTAACCCGACAGCTAAAAAAACCCCGCCCCCTCGGTACGTAAGAAACCAAGATGGCTGTCCATACCGGTAAGAGCCTGATCTTGACGACTGTGAACAGTCTAGAAACACTCGCAATAGTTAGAAGGGACCTTTGCCATTCATCTTATTATTGGAAATTTTGGTGTCAATTATCTTAGTAAACACGAGAAAACAAAAAATTAACAACTGAAACTAAAGACACATTTTAAAGATATTTTTGTTTCATGAAATTCTTTTGGTGCAACAAAAAGATTTCTATTATACAGACAGCTATAAGTGTAAAGAATATATCAATATATTTATACAACATTTGTAGAGTATTAGTTTGGATGAATATTAAGTATAATTAAGAACGACTAAACACGTGGTTTAGTATAGATATCCATCGTTCGACGAAGATAAATTTATGTATTGCGAACCTATATATGTTGTGTTCGAATAAATTACAACTGTAAATTACAACTGTAGCGTAGCGTGTTGTTTGTCCATGTTGATTAAAATGTCATTTTTAAATTTGAGTAGGGCTGTTTGGTTAGGACGATATGCCGACTGAAGCGTAGGCAAGAGATTATTCTTAACCAAATGAAACTGAAGCTGATTCGAAACTGCTAGTTCAACTAACTTACAAACAAATTGCCGATTAGTTATAGGGCGTATGTTTTTGAAAGCAAGGTCAGTACTGACAGGCTACACTTCTGTAGACAGTAGGTTGAAGCTGCACCCCAGCACCCCTGAACCCCAATTTTCTATCGGACCTTTAACAATTATTCCTCGAGTCCGAATGGCCTCTGAGTCACTAACCCATGAGGCCAAAGGGGCTATTGACTCAGAGGCCATTAGGGCGAGAGGAATAATTGTTTTAGTAGAATTCAACTACAGTGAAACCTCTCTTAAGCGGACACCTTCGGGACCTTCCTAAGTGTCCGCTTAATAGAGGTTGTAAAAATTGCGCAATGTTTGTTAATGGTCAACATTCAACGGTTACTCTGTACTGTGATAAAGTTGCATGTTGTTAGAGAAGCTATCCAGAGTTCAAGTTCATTACCTTTCATTGCCAACACTTTAATTTTTTTGTAAATGCAAAAACATTAACTGACTTCAATACGTATTTCAAGGACGTAATCCAATACTACTATTGTCAATTCAGTCCGTTGTCAGCTTAATAGAGGTTTTTAACAATGGAAATTAGCCAAATACAACTTATTTTAGTGTCCGCGTCAGCTTAATAGAGGTGTCCGCTGAATAGGGGATCCTTATAAAGGGAAATATAAGACGTTAATCTCGGAACCAGGCTTAGTGTCCGCTTAATAGAGGGTGTCCGCTTGATTGGGGGTCTGCTTAATAGAGGTTTTATACACTTTAGTTGGTCAAAAATATGGAGACAAACCAACTTTACCTAGTTAAAGCTAAACTTGAATCCTTTTTTGCCGCCAAAAAGTCGGCCCTTTTCGCTACTAGTGGGCTATAACATATAGCCTAGTAGTAGCTCAACCAATCAGAACACAGCATTGATAATAGACCACTAGTTGGATTTTACTAATTAACTTTATCCTCTTCCGTTTCTATGGAGAAAAGTTGTCCCGGGAAATAGGGTCACTGCCTGGCCTCCCAGCCAAGTCAACTTAAGCGTACGTTTATATAACCCCTTTGCTTGAGCCATGAGCTGACAACAGCGCTCACACATTCTCAACTTATTCATCTTGCGAGACTGCTTCATTCACGTAATTGAGAAGAATGGAGATGAGTCAGTTTGAGAGTGAGTGATTTTCATAGCCATGCGCAGCGGCTAGCTGCCAAAAAGCACTTATCCATGCAGATGCCGCTATAGATACTCAGGCATACTGAAAAGAAAACGCTTATGACCGTCGGTTGTCTTTTAACCTGGTAGTGAAGCAAGACTGCCCGTTCAATCTTAAAGAAGTTCTTAGACACTCAGTACAACGCACGCAGATTTAAAGGGATTGCACTTTGAAAACTTCCTCCCTAGAGTCTCAAAATCTTTGAAACGCCTGTACTTTCGTTCTTCTTTCGCAATTCCGAATTGACTCCTGATATACAAAAATTGAGTCAATGCGTTCGATTGCACTTATTAAAAAATCCTGCGTCAGAAATTTCCTATTTTTTTGAAATTTAAAAGAAGTTTGTATATAACTCTTAATCCAAAACGAGCAGCAGAGTACTGAAGAGTTCAAATATCAGGACAAAAATATACCGTGCATTTAATAGAATCTTACTATTTAACTTTCCCAGTCCCACACGTTAATTGCAGGACTTCCACTAAGAATGAATGGAATGCACAGAACGCGATTTGATCACTCGCGATTGGACCTTTTATCACTCGTTATCTGATCACGCGTGTTTTGACCATCTCCACGTGAAACTTGCGCAAAGCACTGCGTTGGAGCAAAAGCGTTTTGACTTTCGATCGTTGTCGCCCGCACTCAGTACCCTTTCGTTATTACTAGTTGATTTTCATTCTAATACAGTAAATTAGCAAAACTCGTGGAAAGTCACGCAGTGATTCGTTGAGTTCCATATAAAAAATATGATTTTTTCGGTATACTTAAAAACAATAAATAAGCGCCGATACTGATATCTATTGCGAATTTATTTGTATAGGGAAATTCATTTAATCCTTTGAAACACTGCATTATTAACGAGCGATGTGCTTAAGAAGTTAATAGTTTGTTTCACGCCGGTGTTTGCCGTGGGTTAGCTCTGGGACATATTGTAACGAGAATAAATGCTGTGTCGTGACACATCGCGTGGCAGACATTCGCGTCGCTTGGCTTGTTTACGTTCGCACGCATTGGGTGCTTATTGCAACTACTCTATTTGGGCGACGCCCAAATAATAAGACGCGCAACAACCGCTTAGCGACCGGGCGTCGGATTCGAGGTAAGAGCTTCGTGTATTCATATTCAACTAAATTTTATGCCCTGGATATGGGGAAACTCTCATATATATCGATTCATGATCATGTCGTGTATACTGAGTTTTTATTATTACATGTTTTTTTTACTTTCTTCCGTGATTTGAATTTTCGATGTGAATTATATGGGTATAAAATTTCGCGAGAATGTTTATTTGCGGAATCTTTAATTTCGAACATTCTTTTTTTTACAATCGCGCAAAACGCTAAAGAACCACATAATTAAGTGCCAATACGGTCTAAATAAATAAGAGGTAGTTTCATTAGAAAATGAAACACGGCCTTACATCATAGCAGGTTACTCTAAAGAGTAAGATAGATAAATAGCTACCGAGAAAAAAGTTGAAATACTTTTAAAGAAAGTCTTTAAAAGCCATTTCCTTCTCTTGACTGTTTAGTTTCTTTGCGTTTGGACCGCAAGGAAGAAATCACAATCAGCGACAAAATTAGATGAGACACTTTTTCCTAAAAGACCTTTCTGCCGTTTTACTGACTGTAAAAGGACAAAATAAAGCTTTTCTTCTCTCATCTCCCCCATGCAATGTTGTGCGGCTGTTCGAGTTGCCTTGTGGCACGAAATTTACCACAAGGTACCTGTACAAAACAACAATACCCCAACTTTGAATGAAAGAAAGAGGGGAGGGGTGTGAATTGTTTTGTTCTCTCAAGAGAGGATAGTTCTCTGAAGTTACCCACCGGTACACTGCTCAACAATTTTGTCACCGATTGCAGCTCAAATACTTCAGTTTGAGATATTCTTGACTGTTTAGAGTCAAAATGATTTTTGTGAGTCTTTTGATCTAAGTAGATATGAGCAAAAAACAACGCGTAGGTTACTATGAGCAAAACAATGTAAGAGACAAATGAGTCCTCAACAATAGTCTACTACCGAGCCGGCCTCAGCCTCTGTTTCAAAGCGGGGCTAAGTGCAAAGTCATTGATATGAAAATTTTTTTTATTCTCATGCAAATAAAACTCATTTTCACCAGAAAACTGGGATTTGCACTTTTTCTGAACTGGTATAGTGTATGGCTTCCTTCTTCTTATTGTCACACTGAGATGGCATGGAATACTATTTCTGGTTGACTCCAGAGGTTTTGCTCTAGAAAATAATACAGATTTAACTGCGAAAGAGAGAGAATACATGAAAGAGAAATATTGTAAAGCGAAATATTGTATATGGTGTGTAACAGTTTCTAAATTGCCAAGTAACTTTTTTATTTTCGATCGGATGTCATCAAACACATTTTCTTTAAATAAAATATTCTTGCGTCATATTCTTTTGTTTATATCAGTTTCTTGAGTTGTTACGAATAAAACATATTTTTAGGCAGAATGTCATCACACACATTTTCGTAAAATAAAATTAACCTATTGCGTCGTGTCCTTTTGATCACATGATTTGCCAAAGTCTTTATAATCAGTTGACGCCCCTTTCATATCATCATATCAAGATACGACTGAGTGAAACAGGTAGAGTGAAGCGAAACAGAGAAGTTTTTCCCCCGTGAAAATACAGGTAAGCTAAATCTGATCAATTAGATCGTTTATTTATTGAAAGGTTTTCTTACCTGTAACAAGCATATAATATTGTTCAATGCCATGTTATTTGTGCACTTTCTAAACAAGCCACACTATAATTAGTGATCTCGAAAAGTTTCCTGTTGTTTTTACCGCTTTTTTGCGATTTCCGTGAGTGCATTGATAGGGTCAGAAACTAGCGTAAGGTATTTTAATTAACAATTAATTGAACTGTTTTTGAAAAACCTTCTTCATTATCTTCGTATTGCTAAGTCGCAATATCTTCAGCACAATTTTTTCTCTACCAGAAGCAATTGCTTGATGTAGTTCGTGTTTTCCCCATTTAGCAAAAAAAAAAAAAAAAACAGAGAGAGAGAGAGAACGAGCCCACGCGGATTTATTTAAGACGGTCATTCCATCTAAGACAGACTTTCCATCCTTGACTTGTGGTCCTTTAGCACAAATTTTAAAACTCGTCCTTAATTAGCCGGGTCCACTAAAGACAAGCTTCTTAATTCAAATGGTTTTCCTTCTCGAAAACTGAATCAGTTCAGCAAATAGACCTTCGCTTAATCCTCGCAATTCAATTTTCCTGCCATTCAAAACATTCAATTAATTTTTTCGATTTTTTTATCACGGTAGTTCTTATTTTATTTATCAAAAGTGCGAACAAAGCTTTTACCACAGCAAGTTTCAGGGGGTATTCCCGGTTTAAAGTGACGTGGATGTTCGAATGGGAGCAAAAATCAAAAGCCCAAAAAATCCCTGGACTAAAAATTACCCCCCCAAAAAAAAAAAAAAAAAAAAAAAAAAATCCCATACACAACTACGCGGCCGGAATAAGCATGCAAACCACGAATAACAATTTTCAGTTAAATAAAGCCATCCGACAAAATTTTTGCCAAATTTTCCTTAGCTACCCCAAGAAAATCCCGAAATCGAAAATTTCAAACCCAAGAAATCCTTCGATCAAACCCGTCACTTGAAATCCAGAGTTTCGATCCACCCCAATTTCGAAAATCGAGAGTTTTGCTTATGACGTACTTCATAACAGCAAAACAGATTGTCGAATACGAAGCTTAATTGGAGAGACCTACAAGTAAAACGGAAACAACCACGAATGGGAAAAGAACCAAGTATCCTGTATTTTTTGGAAACCGAAATACACTCAACTCGAAAACGAAGAACCCTCAACTCCGGTGAAAGGGCCTGCAATCAACTAAAATGGGTCAGTAAATTTGAAGTGTGACCATCCCCTTTAGGCATTTGCGTTACCTCTAGGCTCTTTTGCCCACTGCACCGTGAGGCATTTGGAATCAAACGTCTGTCTCGGGGAGGGGAGGCTATAGTAGAGTGTTACATTTTATCACCTTACATTGAGAAAGTTTGCGGCATTATTGTTTTTGCCAAATTTTCATGCGGTACTTCTGTAATTGTGGTCTTGAATTCTGATATTTTGGTATATCTAAACATGCGGAATTTTTTGTTATTGGCTCGGCGATTTTTAGCATGGTTGTGTCCAATTTTTCGATTTTCATTGCAGTGTTACGGTGTTCTTCAACTTTTTTTTGCGCATGCGTATACTTCTGCTACAAGACCGGCTTTCATAGTGTGATACCGTGACCAGTTGCGGTTTTAAAAAAGTGTACACTTTTAGTGCCAAACAATATTCCCATGATAATGTGTTAGGCGGTTAAACCCATCAACAGAAATAATTAGCAAGGCATTTATAATAAAGGATGCTGATATCCTATGGTGCAACCACAGCACCTTCACATTTTACCATTTATTATTATAATTTTTATAACTATCATTTTATTATTATTATAACTATCATATTATTATTATTATTATTATTACTATTTGAAAAGTTTATTTAAGTGTTAATCCAATCTTAAGTTTCTGTAATTTTCAAAGTAAGAAAAGTGTTGTTGTTGATGTGGTCATAGCAGCCAAACATCTTTAAGTAGCAAACCGAATTTAAATACTTAACAGTGTTTTTATCACCAATTTTCATCAACAAAGTATTGCCAATAACGAAACCTGTTCCAAATTATGACGATTATCCCATTAAGTTCTTTAAAGCTAAAAGTAAACTTTACCGAATTTCACTTCCACCAAAAAGAAACAATGTGTTTATAAGGATTATTGCTGCAATTGACTCCTGGTACTGTAACCCCCTGCTGCTACTAAGTCGTTTAACTGGGGTAACAAAAAATAACTGCAAAAATCGTCGCTCTGAATCTGAAACTGAAACAGCTACCGACATTGTCGAAAAGTGTGTTCGCAATAGTTGGTTACTAGGGTGGCCTGAGCGACTGGGCTACTGAATTCTGGAAAGCAGTTTCATGCCTTAATTGAAAGCTCAACAAAAGACTGAATCACATTACGTGTCCTGTTGTTTGAAAATTACTTCACGCATTTCTTAACTGCCTGCCACATAATTTTGATTGATTTGTTCAGTCAATAAACGTTTTATACTAATGTGAGTTTACCACTTGGCAAAATGAATGGTTGTTTTGGTAACAGTGCAAATACAAGTGAAGTTAATATTAATTTAAAGCTTTATACTGATTTCTCCAGATCAAACCATTATGGCACAGAGTGGAAACAGAGCAGCATGTGAGAGTGCTGTTACATCACTTGGTACCGGACAAGAGCTGAACTTTGATGATGACACACTGAAAGGTAAAGATTCTTACAACTGTTAATAGTGTATCACCAAAAGGCCTCTAATATAGCAAACTAAGGACAAATAAAATAAAATTTAAAAAAAGACAAAAAACCGTCATTTGAAAACATTCAACATACGGACAGATCACCAGAAAGCCTTAAAGATTACAAACTAAGGACAGATGAAATAGAATATACAAAAAAGAAAAAAAGCCGTCATTTGAAATTATTCAACAAATGGAAGTGGTTAAAGAGGCAAAGTCGTTAAACAGTATCTCTACTGAAGGTGGTTTTTTCATTTTTTATCTAGATTAGGCTTTTCGTAGAACTTGTGATCGAGTTTATCACTTGTGGCATAATGAATGGATGTTAAGGTACTGGTGCTTTATATACGAGTGAGGATAATGTCAATTTATAGCTTTATACTGATTTTCCAGATCAAACCATTATGGCACAGAGTGGAAACGGAGCAGCATGTCAGAGTGATGGTACATCACATGGTACCGGACAAGAGCTGAACTTTGATGATGACACACTGAAAGGTAAAGATTCTTACAACTGTTAATAGTGTTTCACCAAAAGGCCTTTAATATAGCAAACTAAGGACAAATAGAATAACGACAAAAAATCGTCATTTGATAACATTCAACTTTTGATACATGAAGACTGAAAGTCTTTAAACATTATCTCCACTGAAGGTGTTTTTTATTTTTTATCTAATATTAGTTAATACTAGTTAATATTAATTTAGAGCTTTTTACCGATTTTTCCAGATCAAACCATTATGGCACAGAGTGGAAACGGAGCAGCATGTGAGAGTGATGTTACATCACTTGGTACCGGAGAAGAGCTGAATTTTGATGATGACACACTGAAAGGTAAAGGTTCTTACAACTGTCAACAGTGTATCACCAAAAGGCCTTTAATGTAGCAAACTAAGGACAGATGACATAAAATATACAAAAACGGCAAAAAACCGTCATTTGAAATTATTCAACAAACGGAAGTGAAGGTGTTTTTTTCACTTTTTATCTAGATTAGGCTTTTCGTAGAATTTGTGGTCGAGTTTATCACTTGTGGCATAATGAATGGGTGTTATGGTACTGGTGCTTTATATACGAGTGAAGATAATGTCAATTTATAGCTTTATAATGATTTTCCAGATCAAACCATTATGGTACAGAGTGGAAGCGGAGCAGCATGTAAGAGTGATGTTACATCACTTGGTACCGGTCAAGGGCTGAATTTTGATGATGACACACTGAAAGGTAAAGTTTCTTACAACTGTTAATAGTGTATCACCAAAAGGCCTTTAACATGAGAAATTTAAGGAGAAATGAAATAAAAGATACAGAAAGGAAAAAGCCGTCATTTGATAACATTCAATATTTGATACATGAAGACTGAAAGTAGTTAAACATTATCTCCACTGAAGTTTTTTTTTATTTTTTTTCTAATATTAGTTAAGACTAATTAATAGTAGTTAATATTAATTTAAAGCGTTTTGCCGATTTTTCCAGATCAAACCATTATGGCACAGAGTGGAAACGGAGCAGCATGTGAGAGTGATGTTACATCACTTGGTACCGGTCAAGGGCTGAATTTTGATGATAACACAGTGAAAGGTAAAGATTCTTACAAGTACTAATAGTGTATCACCAAAAGGCCTTTAATATAGCGAACTAACGACAAAAAAATAAAATATACAAAACTGACAAAAAATCGTCATTTGAAAACATTCAACATACGGAAGTGGTTAAAGAGTCAAAGTCATTAAACAGTATCTCTACTGAAGGTGGTTTTTTCATTTTTTATCTAGATTAGGCTTTTCCTAGAATCAGTTGTGGTCGATTTTACCTCTTTTAGCAAAATGAATGGCTGTTTTGTTACTAGTGCTTTATATACAAGTGAAGATAATGTCAATTTATAGCTTTATACTGATTTTTCCAGGTCAAACCATTATGGCACAGAGTGCAAACGGAGCAGCAAGTGAGGGTGATGTAACATCACTTAGTACCGAACAAGAACTGAACTTTGATGATGACACACTGAAAGGTAAAGATTCTTACAACTGTTAATAGCGTATCACCAAAAGGCCTTTAACATAAAAATTTAAGGAGAAATGAAATAAAAGATACAGAAAGGAAAAAAACCGTCATTTGATAAGATTCAACATACATAAAAACGGAAAGTCGTTAAACATTATCTCCACTGAAGGTGGTTTTTATTTTTTATCTAGATTAAATAAACTTTTTCTAAAATTTGTGATTGACGAATTCTTTTACTGTATTGCTGATTCACCGTTACATATAGCCCTGCATTAGCTCCCGCCAAGTGTGATTCCTATTTTCCCGCCAACCCGAAAGATGCACACGCACCGCATAACGGTTTATTAGTGTGAGCTACAACTTTAATGCATTTTCAGCATTTTTAGTATTTTTAACATCAGAAAGTGAGGAACGGAACGACCAAATTTGCACCTATTTCACAAGTCTGTAACTAATGTCATGATCACCGCCATCGGATGAGTTAACAAGTGACAGCATTTGTCTAAAGGAGGAATAAATGATCTCTGTCGTATTTTTGGTTTTAATCTGTAGCAAAGAGACGAAGATTGAAATGAACGCACAAAAAAATTGCACACGATAGTCTGTATTGTACTCTTACCTTTTGTACCCACAATTGTAATTAACCATTTTATTTTTTTATACCATAGCAAGTTTCGTTCCCAAGGGGTATTCCGGATTTCAAGAGACGTGGATGACCGAATGGGGGCAAAAATAAAAACCCCCAAACTTCACTGCACCAAAAATTATCCCCCCAAAAAATCCTATACAGAGCTTCTCACCAACAATATTATTCAGTTAAAATCAAGGCAACTGAGAAAATACTTGCCAAATGTTTCCTATCCCAAAAGAATCCCGGAATTGAAAATTTTAAACCCAAAAAATTCTTTTATCATCGCCATCACTTGAAATCCGAAGTACCTCCACTGGGGTTTCGTTCCACCCTAAATTTCTTATTCGAAAGTTTTGCTTATCACGTACTTAATAACCGCAAAACAGATTGTCGAATACGAAGCAGAACCAGAGAGACCTGACCTGTTGCAAATTATGACTATCATCTCCCTTAATGGGTTCTATGAATCTCCAAGTAAACTTAACCGAGTTTCACTTGTACGAAAATGAGATCTTATGTTTACAAGCGACAATCTAATCATAGCACATTGCTGTAATTGACTCCTGATTCTGTTTTCAATTATGGTTCTGTCACGTGTTACGGAAGTCGCATTGTAACTCCATGCTGCTACTAAGTCGATTGACTACGTAACAAAAAAAATAACTGAAAAAAAAAAGCTCTGAATCTGAAGATGAATCAGCTTACAAGGTTGTCGAAACGTATTTAAAGTTCGCAATGGTCGGTTACTAGGGTGACGTGAGCGAGTGGGCGCCTGAAATTCTGAAAAGCAGTTTCATGTCTTGATTGAAAGCGCAATGGACAACTGAATTAGAGCACATGTACTGTCCTGTTCTATGAAA
This sequence comes from Porites lobata, assembly GCA_942486035.1. Classification (NCBI taxonomy): domain Eukaryota; kingdom Metazoa; phylum Cnidaria; class Anthozoa; order Scleractinia; family Poritidae; genus Porites; species Porites lobata. The sequence goes on from CALNXK010000093.1 coordinate 1,360,006, forward strand.
ATGACTTCACGGCTAATTTCATGACTGCCTGCCACATAATTTCAATGAATTTGTTTCAATGAAATGTGCAATTACCACTTGTGGCAAAATGGATGGTTGTTTTGGTAATAATGCTTATACAAGTGAAGATGATATCAATTTAAAGCTTTTTACTGATTTTTCCAGATCAAACCATTATGGCACAGAGTGGAAACGGAGCAGCATGTGAGAGTGATGTTACATCACATGGTACCGGACAAGAGCTGAACATTGATGATGACACACTGAAAGGTAAAGATTCTTACAACTGTTAATACTGTATCCCCAACAAGACTTTAACATAGCAAAATAAGGAGGGATGAAATAAAAGATACAGAAAAGAAAAAAAATCCGTCATTTAAAAACATTCAACATACGGAAGTGGTTAAAGAGTCGTTTGTTGCCGACGAATGCTGATTTCTATTTTCCCGCCAACCCGAAAGATGCACACTACCGCAAAACGCCTTTAATAATAGTGTAAGTTCCGTCTAGCGCTACAAATTTAATGCTTTTCTAGCTTTTTTGTCGTTTTTAACTCTAGAAAGTGAGCATGACTAACGACCAAATTTGCTACCATGCTGTGACCAATGTCATCGTCAACGCCATTTATTAGTGAACAAGTGACACCATTTGCCTAAACGGGGAGTAAATCACCCCTGTCATGATCACTTTTTTTGTTTTAATATGCAGCAAAGAGACGAAGACGGAAATGAACATATTAAAAAGTTGCACACGATAGACCGTATTGTACTCTTATCTTTTGTACTCACAATTATAATTCACTATTTTATTTTTTTACACCATGGCAAGTTTCGTTCCCAAAGGAGTATTCCGGATTTTTAAGAGACGTGGATGAACTAATTGGGGCAAAAATCAAAACCCACAAAAGTTCCCTGAACCAAAAATTAACCCCCAAAAAATCCTATACAGAACTACGCACCGACAAAATTATTCAGTTAAAATCAAGCCAACTAAGAAAATACTTGCCACATTTTTCCTACCCCAAAAGAATCCCAGAATTGAAAATTTTAAGCCCAAAAAATCCTTCTATCATCACCTTCACTTGAAATCCGGACTACCTCAACTGGAGTTTCGTTCCACCCCAAATTTCTTAATCAAAGGTTTGCTTATGGCGTATTTCATAACCGCAAAACAGATTGTCGATTACGAAGCTGAATCGGAGAGACCTACAACTAAAAAGGAAAGAACCAAGAATGGAAAAAACAAACAAGTACCCTGTATTTTTTTGGATACCGAAATACACTCAACTCGAAAACGAAGAACCCTCAACGCCGGTGAAAGGGAGTGCAATAAACCAAATGGGTCCGTAAATTTGAAGCGTGACCATCCCCTTTGGGTATCTGCGTTGCCTCGACGTACTCTTACCCATTGTTGGGTATTTGGAATCAAATGTTTTGGCTCAGGGAGGGGAGAGTATAGTAGAGGTTTACATTTTTAGCACCTTACATTGAGAAAGTTTGCGGTATTGTAGTGTTTGGCAAATTTTCATGCGGTACTTGTGTAATTGTGGCCTTGAATTCTGATATTGTGGTACTTCTAAACATGCCGAAGTTTTTGTGATTGGCTCGGGGATTTTTAGCATGGTTGTGTCGAATTTCTCGATTTCTCTTTGCAGTGTTACGGTGTGCCGTATACCCCTTGCCGCTCTTCAATGTTTTTTTTTTTTGCGCATGCGTATACTTCTGCCAAAAGACCAGCTTTGATAGTGTGACAAGTTGCGGTTTTAGAAAGGTTTACCAAACAATATTCCCATGATAATTTTTTATGCGTTTGAACCCATCAACAGAAATATTTAGCAACGCATTTATAATAACGGATGCTGAAATCCTATGGTGCAACCACAGCACCTTCACATTTTACCATTTATTATTATAATTATTATAACTATTATATTATTATTATTATTATTATTATTATTATTATTATTATTATTACTATTTGAAAATTTATTTTAGTGTTAATCCAATCTTAAGTTTTTGTAGTTTTGAAAGTAAAAAAAGTGTTGTTGTTGATGTGGTCTCGAATTCTGATATTGTGGTACTTCTAAACATGTAGAATTTTTCTGTTATTGGCTCGGCGATTTTTAACATGGTTTAAGTTGTCGAATTTGTCGATTTTTCTTCGCTGTGTTACGGAGTTGGGCATACCCCTAGCCGCTTCAATTTTAATTTTTTTAGCATGCATATACTTCTACTATAAGACCGCCTTCGATAGTGTGATATCGTGCCCAGTTGCGGTAGTTGAAAGGTTTTCTCTTCAGTGCCAAACAATATTCCCATGGTACTTTGTTATGTGGCTGAAGACCCTCGTTGAACCCATCAACTGAAACATTTAGAAAGGCTGCATTTATATTAATGGCTGCCGAAATCCTATGGTGCAACCGCAGCACCTTCAAATTTTACCATTTATTATTATAATTATTATAACTATTATATTATTATTATTATTATTATTATTATTATTATTATTACTATTTGAAAATTTATTTTAGTGTTAATCCAATCTTACGTTTTTGTAGTTTTGAAAGTAAAAAAAGTGTTGTTGTTGATGTGGTCATAGCAGCCAAACATCTTTAAGTAGCAAACCGAATTTATATACTTAACAGTGTTTTTATCCCGAGTTTTTATCAACAAAGTATTACCAATGACGAAAGCCGTTGCAAATTATGAAGATTATCCCGTTACGTTCCATAAAACTAAAAGTAAACTTTACCGAATTTCACTAGCACCAAAAAAAAAACAATATGTTTATAAGGATTATTGCTGCAATTGACTCCTGATTCTGTTTCCAAATATGGTTCTGTCACGTCTTACTGAAGTGGTACTGTAACTCCCTGCTGCTACTAAGTCGATTGACTAGGGTAACAAAAAAGAACTGCAAAAAACGTCGCTCTAAATCTGAAACTGAATCAGCCACCGAGATTGTCGGAAAGTAAGGTTGCAATGGTTGGTTACTAGTGTGTTCTGAGCGACTTAGCTACTGAATTCTGGAAAGCAGTTTCATGTCTTGAATGAAAGCATAACGGAAAACTGAATCAGATTACGTTACTGTCCTGTTGTTTGAAAATTACTTCACCGCTCATTTCATGACAGCCTGCCACAGAATTTTGATTGATTTGTTCAGTCAATAAAAGTTTTATACTAATGTGAGTTTACCACTTGTCGCAAAATGAATGGTTGTTTTGGTAACAGTGCTTATACAAGTGAAGTTAATATTAATTTAAAGCTTTTTATCGATTTTTCCAGATCAAACCATTATGGCACAGAGTGGAAACGGAGCAGCAAGTGAGGGTGATGTTACATCACTTGGTACCGGACAAGAGCTGAACCTTGATGATGACAAACTGAAAGGTAAAGATTCTTACAACTGTTAATAGTGTATCACCAATTAAGTACTGGAAGTCGTTAAACATTATCTCTACTGAAGGTGTTTTTTGTTTTTTGTCTAGATTAAGCTTTTTCTAAAATTTGTGGTGGACGAATTCCTTTATCTTGCGGATTCACTGTTACATATAGCCCTGCTTTAGCTCCCGCCAAGTATGATTCCTATTTTCCCGCCAATCCGAAAGATGCACACGCACCTCATAATGGTTTATTAGTGTGAGCTACAAATTTAATACATTTTTAGCATTTTTAACATCAGAAAGTGAGGAACGGAACGACCAAATTTGCACCTATTTCACAAGTCTGTGAGCAATGTCATGATCTAGTACAAACATTAACCATAAAGGACTGCAAAGGACCGCAAACGAATATGCCGGAGAACGTAGGATCCATAAAGACCTGATCAGCAAAAATGAAAAGTGAAAAGTAGACATATTAAATTCTGCAAGAAGAATACTGCAATGCTGACCGTACTACGTGAAAATTAACTCTGCAAGACATCAACACGACACCGAAAGAACTCAAAACAGAGCGAGATTGTAGCCATAGTCATGATCAACGCCATTTATGAGTTAACAAGTGACACCATTTGCCTAACCGGGGAATAATTATCCCCGTGGTATTTTTCGTTTTAATCTGTAGCAAAGAGACGAAGACGGACTCCCGGATGAACACACAAAAAAGTTGCACACGATAGTCCGTATTGTACTCTTATCTTTTGTACTCACAATTATAACTCGCCATTTTATTTTTTATACCATAGCAAGTTTCGTTCCCAAGGGTTATTACGGATTTTAACAGACGTGGATGACCAAATGGGTGCAAAAATCAAAAACCCAAAATTCCCTGGACCAAAAATTAACCCCCAAAAATCCTATACAGAACTATGCACCGACAAAGTTCTTTAGTTTAAGTCAAGCCAACTAAGAAAATACCTGTCAAATTTTCCTACCCCAAAAGAATTCCGGAATCGAAAATTTCAAACCCAACAAATCCTTCGATCATCGCCGTCACTTGAAATCGGCAGTACCTCCACTGGGGTTTCGTTCCACCCCAAGTTTCTTTATCGAAAGTTATGCTTATGACGTACTTCATAACTGTAAAACAGATTGTTGAAATCAAAGCTGAATCGGAGAGACCTACAAGTAAAAGGGAAACAACCACGAATGGAGAAAGAACCAAGTATTTTCTATTTTTTGGAAACCGAAATACACTCAACTGGAAAACGAAGCACCCTCAACCCTGGTGAAAGGGCCTGCAATCAACTACAACTGGTCAGTTAATTTGAAGCGTGCCCATCCCCTTTGGGTATTTCCATTGCCTCTGGATACTCTTACCCACAATGGGGTATTTGTAATCAATGTTTGCCTCGGGGAGGGGAGAGTATGGTAGTGTCTGACATTTTTAGCACCTAACAATGAGAAATTTTTTGGCATTGTGGTGTTTGGCAAATTTCCATGCGGTACTTCTGTAATTGTGGTCTCGAATTCTGATATTGTGGTACTTCTAAACATGTAGAATTTTTCTGTTATTGGCTCGGCGATTTTTAACATGGTTTAAGTTGTCGAATTTG
>CALNXK010000093.1:1367500-1385000 GCA_942486035.1 Porites lobata
TTTCTTTCTTTATTTTTTCTATCACTTTTCCCACCGAAAGGATCAGTTTATTGTTTTAATCGCCTCCTTCGAATAATCGCCCCCTATAAAGGAAAAATTTGAAATAATCGCCTCCCCAAACCCCACCCCCGCTCGTCCTTTGAGTTCTCGATTCCTGGTCCTGTTTTTATCCCTCGTCCCGAATATCACTTCCAAAGATCTGCTAAAGGCCACATCCCGCCTGTTGCAGACCACCTACGCCCCCTCAGCCTTCTTTGTTTGAGGGAAGGGGGTCTGTTACAGGTTTTCCCAAGGCTTAGAGGTGAGTATGGAACAAGTGAGAACTGCGAAAGCTGGAGACCAGCGAGGAGAGCGCAAGCGGGGAGTGATGGGAAGGAATAAGAGAGAAAGCTTCATTTTTTTCTCCCCTTCCCATCACAACTTTCGCCCCCTTTCCTTAACAATTAACTCAAATATCCCCCGAAAAGTGATCGCGAGCGACTGGGAACAATGCAGGGGACGGGAGGGGAGGAGGAGGCTGTACACGGGCTATACACCATGAGGTTTAATGACATTTCAACCTGCTTCATTTTTAGCAATAGCTGAGGTGTACAAAACCGAAGGCAATGAAGCGTACTTACAGGAAGATTACAGCAACGCCGTTTACTTTTATACTGAGGGAATTAAAGTAAACTGCAAAGACGAAGACCTAAAGGCGAAACTGTACAGCAACAGAGCTTATGCAAACCTTCGTTTAGGTAAGGCTACTTGTATTTTGAAAATAATGAAATATTGCTTATTTTCTGATTGGTTAACCACTGATGTTGAATGTTTGCCAGTGTGATCACATGACTTGCTTTGGAATGGTCCGTCAGGGAGTTTCCAGATTTCACTGATCTCATTTGCTTTGAGTTTGCTTTGCTGCGTTTGCTGTGAGTAATTTTTGCTTGTTTGCATTTCTAACATTCATAGGAAACTACATTTACTCCCTGGTAGATGGACAAAACGCCAGGGACATTCGACCATTGGCAATCAAACCAATAATAGCAGGTAATTTTAGAAGAATTTTGTTAACTATTTAGTATCTAAGAAACAGAATGGATCATAATTATACTAGTAATGTTGGCAAGCATTCTATTTACCCCCTTCTTGTGAAAACACCAAAAGTTCAAACGGCTACAAAGTTCAAAGGTTTAAATAATATGGAAGAAATTAAACTTTAGATTTGGAGTCCAGGGTGTAACAAAGTCAACATCAAATGTTTGTTTGCTCACGGGCTCTTTTATAGTACAAAAATGGCAATTACGGTTATTCGTAGGCTACTTGCGACATAGTTCTTCATTCTCTTGAACATAGGCACGTATGACGTGCATGAACTATCATGGATGCTTCAGTGTAACTGTACCACGAATGTACCCATTTAAGCCTAATTTTAGAGTGGCTTATTGTTTGAAATTGTCCGGAAATTGGGTGTTGCTGTACATGAAAATGATAAAAGTAGCAAAATGACCGCTTAAAATGCGAAAGTTGCGCACAACTGAGTCTATCCTTATCGCTATAGAAAACTTATCCTGAAGGATTATATGCTTCTGGTTCATCACACAGCGACAGACATACAAAGATACTAATACACTATAAGAACTCCGACAAATGAGAAATTTTGAGAAATGGCAGGTAGGAAGGGAGCAAGACATAAAAAATGTTTTCAACATGCTTTATTTTTACGATTTTAGGGGCGAAAGCGTTCGAGAAGTTAAAACTGTTTGAGCTGGTGATCACTTGGTGTGATCAAGGATTAGCAGTATCCTTTTACTCTTTACATTCTTCCATAGCTGAAAAATGGTTTATTTTCGCAACTTGTTGTATACATTTCCGTTACGATTTGTCTACCATTTTTCTTGACTAACGGTTCAGTGCTTATTTGAGGGCGGTGCTTAGTTATCTAAACTTCTTCAGTACGAATTACACAACAGTACGCGATATTTTTCTCTATTTCTTTGTCTGTTCAAAAGCGACCACAAAAGCACAGAAAAAGTGGAATTTCTAATAAAAGTTAGTTTTTAAAAGGTTTGTGTAGCAATAACAGTGTCAACAATATTAGTCTTGTTAGCGTTTCAATATTAACAAGAGAGGATTATCCCCTCTTTATAACCATGTTGCAGGAAAAATTCTGCGTACAGTCAAACCTATATATAACTTTCAGCCTTGAGAAATGGGTGACCGCTATATATATATATATATATATATATATATATAGGTTTCCTTTAAATTCAACTGGATATTGAGTTCGTTCAACGCTTGTAGGTCCCCCATTCGATTGCCATGAAAAGGTTAACTGATTCGACGATTTTGCTAGCATTCATTTTTCCGTCTACTTTGGAGCACACATCTTGAATTTTATCCTTTATTTGATCGTAATCCAATTTGTGGACCGTTATAAAAAGGTAAAAAATATAATCGAATTGTGTTTGGGAGTCTAAAGGGTGACCGCATCCGTTATAGAGAGGAGACCGTTTTAAACAGATCAACTTACAGAACATATATGACAATATATTCGGAGAGTTGTCCAGTAGTCGTAGTATACTGGGTGACCGCTATATACAGGGCCTCTATATGCAGGTTTGACCGTATTTTTTTTGTTTTTAACTTTAGGCTGCTCATAAGGGGTAACGCTCTTATAGTTATATTCAACCTATGGCAAGTATACTTTACTTCAACTTAATTTCGAAATTACTATTTACACCTTAACAATTTTGAAGATCGACGAAGAAAACACCACGTTGCTTGAACTAAGGAAAAAAGCGACGAGTAGAAGAGCCGTGGAAAACGAGGTATTTTTTTTTATTTCTATAAAATAGCATTTTGAATTGTTTTGATTAAGCGGTCGAAGTGACCTTTGATATTACTGATATTACATGGTTGATTCTAATAGAAGAGATTCAACAGCCGAATACCACTATTTGTTCCTTTTTGGCGGAGGTTAATTTACAGTGAATGGTTAGTTCGTCTTTCTTGCATCGAATTAATTTCGATTCAACCGATGATGGAGCTTGCAAAAGTCACATATGATATTTCAAGGGTTTGAGCTATTGATCGAAGTTAATGTCTTTTTTACAGAATTGCCCAGTTAAAGTAAATATTAGTTCATAACTATTAGAAAAAAAAAACAGTGACCGAACAATAATTTTCTTAAAGAAACTTTGGGCGCTTTCTCTTCAACCAAAATGTCCACTTTGAATTTTCGGCAACTTCCAGTAGCAAACGGAATAGTATTTTTCAAAACTTCCAAAACCGAGGGACAACCTCGCGAGGTATACCCAAATTTTCGAAAAATTTTTAACGGAAGATTTCTTTCCATTCATTTTTGCTCCCGGGATTTCCAGGTAGAATTTTTGGTTGAATGGTTCCCATTTCGGACTGATTCAACAGCTTCCGGTATTTCCAGAAACTTTTCCGGAAAATCTCTATACCATTTGCCGCTGTTTCCAAATTTTCGAAAGTTTTGGCTGAATATAAAACGCCCTTTGATTCTCTGTACGATAAATTTTAAAGCCGCGAAAATAAATGGACTTTTGGCTTACTTCGTGAGCCGCCAAAGTCAAGGCGGATTGGTCAAATATCAGCTCTTGTAGATTTATCCGCTTAAGAAATAAAGTTCATTGGTAATACTTCTATACTTGAGTATATATACTCTAGAAACTTGCTGTCGAAGCTATATTATGAGCTAATTTATTTCAAAGCCACAATCTGGCTCAAGCGAGTAATAGCAGGAGTTTGTATTGCTGGGGATTTGGCTGTGTTAGCAGGGGTCGTCCGAAATATCGAGGTATCCGCAAGAGGAGAGTTGATTGCCACAAAAATCTTGCGGGCTATTTTCTTCCTCAGAAAGGGTATAACTTTACATTAAAAACATCTTCTATACCATAACTTGCTTCAAAAGAGGGTTTGTTTTACATTTTTTTCTAGGCATGCCCAGGAAGTAAAGGCAAACATGGAAAACCCGAACAAACTTCCATAACAAATTGGTTGTACAGTAATTACCTTGGAGAAAAAGCCTTTAAACGCGGTGATTTTAAAATAGCCCGGGATTACTTCGAGATGACTTTGAATGAAGCCAGAGAGATCAGGAATAAAAACCCAGAAACAGTTAGCCTTGGCAACCTTGGCCTCGCCTATCACCATCTGAGTGATTTCAAAAAAGCAATCGAGTTCAATCAGCTGGCTCTAAAAATCGCAAAAGATACTGGAAACAAAGATCAAGAAGGAACTATATATAACAACCTTGGCAGTGCCTATCAGTCTCTCAGTGAGTTCAAAAAAGCAATCGAGTTTTATCAGCTGGCTCTAAAAATCGCAAAAGATACTGGAAACAAAGATCAAGAAGGAACTATATATAACAACCTTGGCAGTGCCTATCAGTCTCTCAGTGAGTTCAAAAAAGCAATCGAGTTTTATCAGCTGGCTCTAAAAATCGCAAAAGATACTGGAAACAAAGATCAAGAAGGAACTATATATAACAACCTTGGCAGTGCCTATCAGTCTCTCAGTGAGTTCAAAAAAGCAATCGAGTTTTATCAGCTGTCTCTAAAAATCGCAAAAGATACTGGAAACAAAGATCAAGAAGGAACTATATATAACAACCTTGGCCGTGCCTATGAGTCTCTCAGTGAGTTCAAAAAAGCAATCGAGTTTTATCAGCTGGCTCTAAAAATCGCAAAAGATACTGGAAACAAAGATCAAGAAGGAACTATATATAACAACCTTGGCCGTGCCTATGAGTCTCTCAGTGAGTTCAAAAAAGCAATCGAGTTTTATCAGCTGGCTCTAAAAATCGCAAAAGATACTGGAAACAAAGATCAAGAAGGAACTATATATAACAACCTTGGCAGTGCCTATCAGTCTCTCAGTGAGTTCAAAAAAGCAATCGAGTTTTATCAGCTGGCTCTAAAAATCGCAAAAGATACTGGAAACAAAGATCAAGAAGGAACTAGATATAACAACCTTGGCAGTGCCTATGACTCTCTCAGTGAATTCAAAAAAGCAATCGAGTTTTATCAGCTGGCTCTAAAAATCGCAAAAGATACTGGAAACAAAGATCAAGAAGGAACTATATATAACAACCTTGGCAGTGCCTATCAGTCTCTCAGTGAGTTCAAAAAAGCAATCGAGTTTTATCAGCTGGCTCTAAAAATCGCAAAAGATACTGGAAACAAAGATGGAGAAGGAACTAGATATAACAACCTTGGCAGTGCCTATGAGTCTCTCAGTGAGTTTAAAAAAGCAATCGAGTTTTATCAGCTGGCTCTAAAAATCGCAAAACTTACTGGAAACAAAGATGGAGAAGGAACTATATATAACAACCTTGGCAATGCCTATCAGTCTCTCAGTGAGTTCCAAAAAGCAATGGAGTTTAATCAGCTGGCTCTAAGAATCGCAAAAGATACTGAAAACAAATATCAAGAAGCAGCTGTATATAACAGCCTTGGCGTCGTAAATCAGTCTCTCGGTGATTTTAATAAAGCGATCGAGCTTTATGAGCTGAGTCTAAGAATCCAAAAAGATATTGGGATGAAAAATGGAGGGGGACCTACATATATAAACCTCGGCGATGTCTATAAGCGTCTCGGTAATTCCAAAAGAGCGATGGAATTTTGTCAGCTAGCCACAAGTATAGCAAAGGAGACTGGAAACAAAGATGTTGAACAATGCGGATATGATAGACTTGCTCAAGTTCTTTGGTGTCTTGACGAGTACTCCAAAGCCGAGGAGTGTTTTAAATCCTGTATTGAACTGGTAGAGGAAATGAGAGTCCTTCTGGAAGGAAACGACGAGTGGAAAATCAGCTTTCGGAATGAACGTGATTGCGTTAGTCGTTTAGTTAGACTACAGTTACAGCAACGCAGTGAACGTAAGACACTCGAGGCGCTTTTAACAGCTGAGAGGGGACGAGCAGAAGCTCTTATGGACCTCTTGGAATCGCAATATGGTGTCAGGAAATCGATTCGTTCACAGCCGAAACAGCAGATGGAACTTATCATTTCAAACCATATTTCCTCACCCACGTTATTTCTAATGAACGATACCCAGTCAGTGAATATCTGGATGCTGTTAAAGTGGGGAAAGCTTTGTGACTTTGTGCAACAGGAAGTTAGCAGTGATGACTTGACATCAATGACTTACCAAACATACAAACAGATTGGTGTGAACAAAAGCCTGTGGAAAAAGATTCGCCCCCAGCTGCAGAGAGAGATCGAAGACCAGGGTGGTGCTTTAAAAGTATTATACGACATATTCATCGCTCCAATTTCACACTCGATAGGTGACGAACTCGTCATTGTCCCTGACGGTTCATCGTTCTTGATTCCTTATGCTGCCCTCGTGGACCAAAACTCCATGTATTTAAATGAAACGCGTAGAATTAGATTGATTCCATCACTGACAAGCTTATGGCTGCTGGCAGAATGTCCGGAGGACCGCCATAGTTCATCCGAGGCTCTACTTGTTGGCAATCCGTGGGTGGAAACTGTACGCATCAAAGGCTGCAAACCGTTTCCGCAGCTTCCAGGTGCTGAGGAAGAGGTAAAAGTGATTGGGCAAATTCTAAACATCGAGCCTCTCACCGGAAAGAACGCCACAAAAGATCGGGTTTTAAGCGGGCTCAACTCGGTTTCGTTAGTGCACATAGCAGCTCATGGTCGTACAGAAACCGGAGAAATCATTTTGTCTCCTAATTTTTCTAGTAGTGCCAAAAGACCTAAAGAGAAAGACTTTCTTTTGACGATGGCAGATGTGTTGGATGCAAAAGTGCGCGCCAAGCTTGTTGTCTTAAGCTGCTGCAACAGTGGGCGAGGAAATATCAAAGTCGAAGGAGTGGTTGGTATTGCACGTGCCTTTTTAGGAGCCGGTGCGCGTTCTGTTATTGCCACACTGTGGGCGATTGATGACGAAGCCACTCTTGCGTTTATGAAACACTTTTACGAACATTTAGTAGCAGAGCAAAGTGCAAGTAAGTCCCTTCAACAGGCCATGAAATGGATGAGGGAGTCGGAAAAATTCAATGCCGTGAAGCACTGGGCTCCATTCGTGCTGATCGGTGATGACGTGACATTGAATTTCGGTCAATGAAAGGTGAGATCCTCTCCGTAAGATAAGATAGAAAAATAATCACATGTTCGTAGACTGGAGAAATGAAAGGGGTTTTATCTTTGGCTCCGCTCTTAGATTTCTTGCACCTAATTGTTTGGAGACCGGAAAGCCTTTCACTTTCGGCAATGAGTACGATTGAGAAACAAACAAAAAGACAGAAAAGTAGTCATTTAATCCGCAGATCAACAGAATAAGAATAACACTTTGTACAACTGATGTAATAAATAACAAAATGGCAAACGAAGATGTAGCTTCATTTGAATTTTCACACCTGAGTCTTTCATTCATAGATTAAAAGAGAATCAAGAAAATATATAAAATACAGTTAGTAAATCAAGCTTAAGAGATTTCATCTCTAAGCCGTTAACTTTTCAGAGTCTATCACCATAACTGTCTTCACTTGTTTTCGACCACTAATAAGCATTTCTTTTCATGTTCAGTTAAAGAATTATTCACGGTATAAAAATTAATGCACCTACAGGAAGAAAGAGTATTGTGAACAGGGCAAATTCCCGCCTCCTGTGGGGTACTCCTCTAAGAAAATTTGGTAAACTGTTTTTTCCTTCTGAGACTTAAACCGCTTCTCTCAAAAGTCAAATCGGAATAAAAACATACCCAATTCCAGGCCTTTCTTCCAGGGAGCACAAATTTTAGGCTCAACTGATTTCGGGCCCAGAGTCTATACCCAATTTCAGGTCAAAAGAATCCATTTTGCTTGGGCCACCCGTACTGTAAATCCTCTATTAAGCCCCCCCTCTCTTAAATAAGCTCCCCATCTAATAAGCCCCCTTCTCTTTTAAGCCCCTCTTCCACTCCCCTCCCCTCCTCTTATTATTATTCACAAATTTACGATATACTATATTTATGAACGACAACTGTAACACTTCATGTGGACTGGTCCACGATAGTTATTTTCACCAGCTGAACTTTCAGCTTTGTTTTTGATCCTCGGCTGCATGACCTACAACCATTGTACTTGAGCTTTTACACTTTGCAGTTACAGTTCTTTATGGAGAACTGATACCATCGTCTTTGCTAAAATATGTAGGCCCCCCTCCCTCATATGTGTTTGAAATAAATAACCCACCGGGGGCTTAATAGAGGGTTTACGGTAACTATAGAGCTTATGTAAGGGATTAGGCGCCCACCCAACCTTTACAAAGAAGTGAAGCCGATAATAACTTGGTTGTTGCTGTCTTGAATCCATTGCAGGCCAGCGAAAGAAATAGATGGAGTTCCGATGTACATTTGGAATTGTCTTCACCATAGTGAATCCCCACTGCGTCGCTTTCCTGCGACAGGATTAAGTGCTATCATCTTTCACTCCAGTTTAACTGGTTGCTATCCATAGCAACAGACGACAGGGAACAGTTTCAATGCAAATATAGTCTCAAATAACAAAACTGGACCATTATTTCTGGAACTTTTTGTAGATGCAAACACGCCTTTAAGCTTTCAAAAAGCAGGATAGCAGATACGTGACATAAGCTCCTTTAACAATGCGCTGTACAACCAATCGTTCTCGACCGTGTGATCTTGGACCATGAGATGAGTTGTTATCAAGTGAACTTTTCCAGATAGAATAGGTATTAAATAATTGACTTTCAGTTTTATGAGAGTTCATAGATTTCATTTGTTCTTGCTTTTAACGTGTACAGCGAAAAATCAGTTTAGAAATAAGATGCTCATCGTAGTATTTTGGGTCGACCAAGTTAGGTAGGACGTGTATATTAAGAAATATGCAGTTATCCTACTACGAGAAAGTTAGCCATAATACTCATGAGATCTCTCATACAAGATACCCCAATCTGGGATAAATATAGTGTAAAATATACTCAATTAAATATTCAGTTTGGACGTTCCCATAATATACAACTATCCCCCGAAGTGGAAGTTGTTTTAGTATTTACCAAATCAGTCGGATAAAAATGAGAAAAAGTACCTTTTTGTAAATTAAAAAGTCACTTAGTGGAAAATTTATTTCCAATTTAGGAACACTTCAGGGATTTTGTCAAGTGCATTTTTACGATTCTGTTGCAAATTCAGCATGAAAATAATTTTCTACCTACCAGAAATCACCGCCAAAAATAAAACATATTACGCAACCATGTACAATACAAATATATTCATATGCGTATTACAAATAATGAAGATACGATAAGAACAAAAAACTGGCAAGAATTTACAAAGCAAAACATGACTAAGAATGTCTAAAAGATAAAAATCGGATCTAATTAGTCAGGTCAACTAAAAGCTCCCTCCGCTGACAACAGCGCTCGCACATGCTCAACTTATTTATCTTGTGAGACTGCTTCAATTACGTAAGTGAGAAGAATGGCCTGATGAATCAATTTAAGAGAGATTTTCATAGCCATACGCGCAGTGGCTCTTCGCCAAGAAGCACATACCTTCATTAATAGAGGGTCTCGATGAGGCGATACAAATGTCAGTTGTCAGTTAAAATTTTGGCCATTTGTCAGTTGTCAGTTAAATTTAAGGCTTTTTATGAGTTGTCAGTTAAATGATTTTTAATGATTAACTTCGAAACTTATTTGTGTATTTTTGATGCGAGATTTACCTTTAAAGACACATATAATGTAATTAAAATTGATGATTAAATTCCAAAACTGATGCAATAGTACCTTGATTTTCATCAGTTTTGCTATTGTTAGCATTTCAAGTGGCCCTCCATTTCTCAAGTCTTGTGTTACTCCCCTCCACTCCAACGTTTTTGCTGGCCCAGAGTCCAACGTTTCCAACCATTATGCTAATCAAAATTTGTACCTTCAGAATATATTATTGGGACGTAGATCGAAAGAAAGACAGTATCTGAATCATCTCGGAAAAGACTTGCAATTGCTTTTGTAACGCCCTCATTAGCAGCCATCGTATGCTGGCGCGTTCTCAGACGAGCGTAAATGTGAGATCATAGGTCATTTTTACCACAGATGGTACATGACAGGGGTTTTACAGTAAATCATTAACGAAATATGACACTTAAGTGTCTTGCTGCTAAGATTACCCCCAAAAACGCACATTTGATCACATTGTCTGACAAAAAGAGTGGAACAATGCTATTTAAGGCCGTAAAACGGGTTTTTAGAAAATAAGGGACAGTCAGGTTCTTCGTCAGTTGTCAGTTAAAATTTTGGCCATTTGTCAGTTGTCACTTAACCCCATCCAGACCCTCTTAATACCACTAGCAAGGGGCACTGAAAAAAAACACTTGACCGTCACTTGTCTTTTAACCAAATGTGGTAATCGAAGAGAAAAAAAGAAAAAAAAAGAATTTCTTAAACACTCAGTCCACCGCAAGTAGATTTAAAGGGATTGAAATTTGAAAACTCCCTCCCTCTAGTCTCAAAATCTTTAAGACGGCTGTGTTTGGTTCTTCTTTTGCAAATTCCGAATTGACTACTGATATACAAAAATTTAGTAAAGCGCGTTCGATGCCACTTATTTCGGAAGCAGAACTCAAAGAACGATGCCATTAACACTCCTGCATCAGAAATATCCTAATCTCTGAAGTTTAAAAGAAGTTTACATACAACTCTTAATCCAAAACGGGCATCAGAGTACTAGAGAGTTCAAATATGGACAAAACGAAATATGTATATTCAGTGGAAAACTTCTGATCAATTAAATGCGTTTAATAGAACTTTACTATGTAACTTTCCCAGTCCCACACGTTAATTGCGGGCGACAAGACGAGCCCGCAATCTTAATCTCCAGGCTGTTATTAAGCATGCGTCGTATGTCTGTAGCCAGCATTCGTTTGGACTTGCACTAAGAATTAATGGAATGAACAGAACGCAATTTGATCACGCGTGATTGGACCTTCTATCACTCGTGATCTGATCAGGGCGTGTGTTTTGACCGACTATCACGTGAAACTTGCGCAAAGCAAAGCGTCGGAGCAAAAGCGTTTTTACCTTCAATCGTTGTCACCCGCACTTTGTAACCTTTGGTTATTACTAGTTGATTGTCATTCAAATACAGTAAAATATAAAATGAATCTTTAATGATGAAGCTCTCTCCCTTCCTTCATTCCTAGTATTCGAACACAATGTAATCACAAATAAACTCTATTCAAACGATACTGCCCGCGATAGCTATCGAATAAAAACACTTTCAAAAAGGACTGTGCAGTATACTTAAAAACCAGTATCTTGGCTAATTAAGGAAAGAAATTAACAAATTTGAGAGTAAAACTCGTGGAAAGTCATGCAGCGATAAGTTGAGTTCAATACAAAAAATATTATTCTTTCTGTATACTTAAAAACAATAAATAAGCGCCGATATTGATATCTATTACGTATTTATTCTTTTTAAAAATGTTTAAGGAAATTCAAATAAATTTCAGCGTAACAAAATTAATCCTTAGAAATGTTGCATTATTAACGTGCGGTGTGCTTAAGAAGGGCAGGGTTTTTCAGTAATGCCACAGCAAGCAAAGCCTTTGCATATCTGTGGTCAATAAACAAAACAGCAAACGCTTGCATTTGTTTTGCCTGTTAAGATCAAGAACTTCTCTCATTATCTTTGCTGCAATGTTTTCTAAGTTCTTTTTTGGAGAGATTTATACCGGAGACGAAAGAAGTCTAAGAGCAAAAAAAGAAACAAACAAACAAACAAAAAGAGAAAAAAGTCGACACGATTTCATAAATTATAAATCATTTCCAATATTTTTTCAAGTTAACCTTTCGGTTAAATAGTTCTTAACGAAATAAAATAAACCAGAAGTTTGTTTAGGCTCATTTTTTTTGTCAAACATATGTTATATATCCCTTTATGACTAGCCGATAGTTTCTTTCTGATTCGATAAGTTAAGGAAAAACTCTGAATACAGTTCCGTCAAAGTTCATGTTTCTGGTACTCTTCTATTAGAGCCAAGACAGAAAAATGGCAGGTTAGGCTTGCTCTTGTTCAGAGACTGAGCAACTGCGGAAGATGGTTTTTCATACGCTCCATGCACCAGAGCAAGACTGAATTAAACTATTTAGATTCAGCGCGAAATTTTGGTGGCCTAGATTTGTAGTCTAGTATGTACTTTATTAGTAAATCTGATTGCAATGGCTGGACAGTGGAAGAGAGAAGAGAAACTTCAGGGAATTTTTTTTGTTCTTACAGTTCATTCAAGGAAAAATAAAGATAAATATCAAAATGTTCCTTTAATGCTGACACTGATATGAGATGCCCGGCTGATCACATGTTGATAAGCCGTCGTTTATTTCTGATTACGTTTAATTTGAATATGTAAACATTTCAATGAAAGAACTTTTTGCTTTAGAAGTGCATCTTCTTTTGTTCATAGCAAAAAATATAAGAAAAATTACAAAACTATAAACGAGAATTGAATGAAGTCTGAAATAATCTGCTTTTGCTTTAAATGGGAACGTTAAATATTCAGAATCCACCTTAAAAATCGCCAAAATGTGAGGATGTTTTGAAAATCCTTTTGTAAACGATACTAGTTTAGCTCCCAGACCTCTCCCGTCTTTGCACATGCGCAGACGTTATTCAGCTCTGTCATGAAATACTAGAAAACAAGTGTTTGAACGCGACGACAATGGCCACTCCATTTCTTACGCAATTTCCCGCCAAGAAAAACGCGGGTTGCACAAATGTATCGCACGATTTCCCGCCAAGAAAATATAACGGACACCTCCCCCCCGACGGGCTGACACCTGATTCCCTTCCCTTCTCCCGCCCCCCAAAGAGTGTACTGGCCGGCGTACGCTGACGTCACAACCAAAATCTCCCGGATGGATGGTTTACCAAATTTTCTTAGCTATGGGGATCCGCTCGCGCGCGCGAGGGCGCCAGTTGCTGCGGTATAACTTTCCCAGTCCACACGTTAATAGCTCACTTCGTAAAAGAGTGATAGCCTGGGGTCCAAACTAAGCGCGAGCATTTATGAGATTATTTGGGGACCCAAATGTAAGAAAAACATAGCGGAAAACGAAGTGGAATGTTTCAACAGGGTTTAACAAGCTCAAAATAGCAAAACGGAAGATGGAATTGGAAAAAAAAAACATGAAAATGTGAAGCTGAAGGAAGAAGATCTGCCTGGGGAAATTTAACCTCGAGAAAAACCAGAAGAATGCACCGTGAAACAGCTCCAGAGATGGCTTCTTTGCCGTGGAGCCAAAACAACCGGAAAGAAAACGCAGCTCGGACAAAGGTAAGTACGCGCGGACTGGGAAGTTTCTGAAGTTATTTGTGCACAAAAAACTCATGTCAACAACTTGCATGTCTCGTCATAATTCAAGGTAGCTGCTCGACATGTTCCCCCAAACTATCCCAAAAATGAGCGTGCGCTTAGTTTGGGTTCCAGGCTATCACTCTTTTAAGAAGTGCGCTATTGTGAGCGACAAGAGGAGCCAGCAATCGTAATCTCCAGGTTGTTGTTACGCATGCGTTGCATGTCCGTAGCCAGCATTCTTTTGGACTTCCACTAAGAATGAATGGAATGCACAGAACGCAATTTGATCACTCGTGATTGGACCGCTCGTGTCTTTGGTCGAGGACGTGTCGGCCTATGGTCGAAGATGCTCCTCGCTGCACGCGAGAAAAACCCTCTGTTACCCAGGGTATTAATGACAGATGATAATTTGTTTTTAATTACTCCTTTTAACAGATGCTGACTTACGAAGATGCTAAAAGGAGGTAAGTTAGAGAAGCGACAGTAGTTTTATTACGGTGGCCGAGTGCAACAGCTTCACAATATACAACGAGGCTGTTTCTACAAGTAATAAGCCTATAGTTTTAAAATTGATCTCGTCTTCAGAATTGCTCTTTTTTCATAGAGAACCGCCTTCTACGTAGAAGTGAGCATCCTTCAAAGAAACACACTTTTTCCGTGGAACTAATTAAACCTCTATCGTAGAAATGAGAGTTTCCTGAAGAAATGAACCTCTTCCGTTACAAATAAGTCCTCAACTCCTGTACCCCAACTCTCCTAACCAGTAATTTCAAGGTTGCAACTATTTTATTACAATCCTGTAGTTTATGGGTTACAATCACCTCACAGTGTTTATAAACCTGTAATTTGTAGGTTGGTAATCTCCCTTATACAAGTCACATAGGTCTGTGCCGCCCCAAAGGGTATGTGGGCCTTTTCGGGCTGAAAACGGGTATAGACCAGTTGGTCTGATCTGGAATAAGGCATAGTTTTCGAGGGAACTATAGGGGAATGTATGAAGGTATTTGTCGTGTAAGTTCCAAATGGGTAAGAAAGAAACAAAAACATGCGCATTCGAAATGGATTTTAAGAAATTTTTTGTTAGCGTTCGAATCTAAGTGATGATGATATATTTTCTGCTTATGCAGCAAAATAACATATTTTGGTCTAAAATAGGGCCAGGATTCGGAGAACAGGGCGGCACATCCCCACCAAGAACTCCCAGGGATACCTCTCGGGGGCTATCCCTTCGTCGGAACGAATCCTGTTGTCTCATCACAATATCAAAGACCTTGAAGTTCGTCGAAAATATTTCAGTGTTAATCTTCCTTTCAACAGTGTGCGATATGTGATGAAACACTGTCTCCTTTAGTGATGTAATGCTTTTTCATAATTTTTTCTTTTGCTCTGTAGGTCGGCTTGCTCAAGTACAGTAGAACAGTCACTCGACGAAGAATCCCATCTTTTTAACAGAGGAAGATATTGATAAGTTATCAATCATTTACGACTTTTACATATTTTGAGTAACAACAATTTGCCGTCTGTTCTCTTTGAATAGACTATTTGTTTCGCAGTGTGGTCTAAATCGCTGTATTCTCCTTGTCGTGTGGTAATACATGGTGGACTGTCAAGTTCAGAACTATATAATAAAAGCTTATGTTCTCTGGGATTTCGTTCAGTTTTACTTGGAACATACCTGCCCATTTGAGGTGGGTTACAAATGAGTTGCCCT
Organism: Porites lobata; assembly: GCA_942486035.1. Classification (NCBI taxonomy): domain Eukaryota; kingdom Metazoa; phylum Cnidaria; class Anthozoa; order Scleractinia; family Poritidae; genus Porites; species Porites lobata. The sequence goes on from CALNXK010000093.1 coordinate 1,382,542, forward strand.
CGTTTGTAACGAGGGTGCCAACTCCACAACCCTTGACAGATGGGATATGGTTACTGCTTTGCTACGTTACTTTCTTCAATGGTTATTTTACATATCACAGTTCAAGTGTTACGAGACGGGACCTAGCTAGGATTTTCTTTCTTCATCTGAGAAGACTATAAAGTTTAACTCATTGCAAAACCAGAGCAAAGGCAGCGCATTTTTCCTCAGTTATCTCAATTGCGACCCTGGGGCTGGTGCGGCCGAGAACACGGGCTTACCTCGCCCTAGTGGCTCAAAAGGTGGATAGTGCTGTGCATCGAATAAATTACTATCCAATGATAAGGGACCGATCATTATTTATCGCCTGGGGGCGGGGAGGATTTTAGGGGGGATCACTTGATTTTTGGGAGAAAAAAGGGGGAATCAGTCGTAACTGAGAACCCAAAAGGGGATAGTTTGGAAGGATTCAGAGGGGGGACCACTCAAATTTGCTTGGAAAATGAAGACATGGGAGGGGGTTCGCAAAAATCATCAAAAGTTATTAGGGGGGATCACTTCAGTGAAGTAACATTCAAAGCGGCGATCGGCTAAATTTGACCTTGTTCAGCGCAAAATGCGCCATTCACACAATCTGAACTCGAACAGGCTGAGTGCTATCAAACGTTTGAATAACAGGAGCCAATTCCGCACATGTCTTATCTTCTTTTAATCATTTTCTTTTAGCTTTCACGGCATGTCCCATCATCCACCTGCATACTGGTCTATAGTACAAATCAACATGGTATGAGCCTGAATATGCTCTATCATAGGCTGAGAGACGTGGAAACTCCTGTTCTATTGGTAGTAAAGGATCAAGAGGGATTTGTAAGTGAGCTCTATTTATATAGTGTCATCTGGAACCGATTTTCGTGTTAATCATAACTATAACAAATTCTCAAATCTGATTGGCTATCGACTGACAGTAGTGTAACAGAACAGTACGCGTGATGCCTAAGTAATTGGACAGTACGCGCCATCGTGCCACACTTAAATAGCTTTTTTTTTCACTGCTGGGCATAAAACTATCGGAATTTCTTGTGTTTTAATTTTTAAAAGCCTAATTAAAAATATCACAAATTTTGTTGTAGCTATGATTAATTGGTAAAAGAACTTTGAGTCGTCCAATTCGATCTGTGATGATACTCGTGATTTGACAAATCGGACTACCGCGTAAAACACTGATATGATTACAGAATGAATTGGACTCCATTTAGTCCTATTACCTTTATTAATTAATATACAATAGCATTTAGGAGTTTTTTCCATCACTCTTTCCGAATTTCCAATACTTTTTCTTCCTGTTGGTCTTTTAGTACACTTCGTTCGAATTTTTCAAAGAAAGTTAACGATAAAAAACGTTGCATTACACGTCATCATTGGAATTTGCCGATCGAAATCACTTTCTCAAGCTATATTATACTAGAGGAGATTTCTCCGGATTCATAAATGTTTCCGGACTTATTACATTTAGCAATAGGGTATTTGGACTCGTAGGCGTGTACACACATCAGCCCACCGGAGAACATTAATTCGTACTGTTCACTTTAGCTTGCGGATTCATACACGCGACCAAACCGGGATGTTTTTATTTCGAATTCAGGCAGTCGAGTTAGCGTAGACCTAGCCTCAAGCTTTATGCGTGTATCCCTGACCTATTTGACGAAATCGCTCTCATATCATTCATCGCTTTCCTCGGACGATTTCTATCTCCTGCACAAAACTTACACTATTGGTAACTTTCCACAAAAGTGATAAGGTCGCAAGAGATACAGATATTGGGTCTCTCCACCGCACACATACAAGGTTAATTTGCGGCGTCTATATAATCTTTCCAGTATCATACATTTTGAAAGTGAAATCCAATTCTTTTTGTTAACATTTGTTTATTAGGTGTTTGGTGTATTTTCTCCAATTTCTCCTCGGATGGACGCTAGTTTCTGTAGGCTTGGAAAATCATATTTCTTCACCTGTAGACCACAGTTCAAGGTAAGCTTAGCGATAAGACGGAAAACTAAATATATTGTCCAGTGTTTCATCTGGCGGACGACCAGTTCTTTCCACCAGCGCTTTTTCTTCACCTACGCACGAGTGTACTGTCGCAATTTGTAATAATCATCGCGCTTTGTAATACCTGTCGCAATTTGTAATAAACCGTGTCGCACTTTGTAATAAAAAAGCTGTCCCAATTTGTAATAACAGTCCATCGCACTTTGTAATAAACTAAGCTGTGGCAATTTGTAATAATTCCATCCCACTTTGTAATAATTTTTTGAGAGTGATTCAACTTACTTCGTCAACATTAATATAATGCCAAAATGTGCATGGTACTTCATAAACAAAGATGATGACGTCTGCTTACTCATTTTGTTCCTGTATGGGACCAAATCAAGTGAGAATAATGGGCCAAATGCCCAGCCGGCTCAGTGTAAGACCCCAAG